>BJBW01006287.1:0-10360 GCA_004320125.1 Scolopax mira
GGGCAGAGAAGCTGTGGCTGCCCCATCCCTGGAGGGGTTCAAGGGCAGGTTGGAGGGGGCTTGGAGCAACCTGGTGTGGTGGGAGGTGTCCCTGCCCAGGGCAGGGGGTTGGGACTGGGTGATCTTTAAGGTCCTTTCCAACACAAACCATTCTGTGATTCCCTCAGGAGGCAGTCTGTTCCCGGAGCACAAGGCCAGTGCTGGTGCCGCAGAGCAGCCACACGGTGTCAGTGTGATGCCGGGAAAGAGCCCGCTCCCGTCCCTGGTAGCCCCCGGCAGCGGAGCCGTGTGGCGACCGGGAGCCCGCGGGGGCGACGTGGTACCTGGCATGGGATGGACTTGCCGCTTCAGGAGCTGGTTTTTCGGACTAAAGGACAGTCTGATCAGAGCAACAGAGCAATCCTGCCGGCCCACGAGTTGTTCTGGTGCAGAGATACAGAGAAAAAAAAAAAAAAAAAGACTGGTTTAATGAATCATAGAATCATCTGGGCTGGAAGGGACCTCCAAAGGTCATCTAGTCCGACCCCCCTGCAGTCACAGGGACACCCCCAACTAGACCACGTTGCCCAGGACCTCCTCGAGCCTCCCCTTGGATGTCTCCAGGGAAGGGGCCTCAACCACCTCCCTGGGCAACCTCTTCCAGTGCTCCACCACCCTCATTGGAAAGAACTTCTTCCTAATCTCCAATCTAAATCTGCTTTTCTTCAGTTTAAACCCATTGCCCCTCGTCCTGTCACTGCAGGCCTTTGGAAACAGGCTCTCCCCAGCCTTCCTGTAGCCCCCTCAGGTACTGGAAGGCTGCTCTTAGGTCTCCCCTCAGCCTCCTTTTCTCCAGGCTGAACACCCCCAGCTCCCTCAGCCTCTCCTCACAAGACTTGTGCTCCAGACCCCTCACCAGCTCCGTTGCCCTTTTTTGGACCCACTCCAGCCCCTCAAGGTCTTTTTTGTGGTGAGGGGCCCAAAACTGGACACAGCCCTTTAGGTGGGCCCTCCCCAGTGCCCAGTCCATGGGGATGATCCCCTCCCGAGTTCTACTCACCACGCTGTTCCTGATACAATGCCACGCAGGAGCCAAAGAAAACATGACATAAATAATCTCTAATTTGCTTTTCAGCTGTATGAAATGAAAGCACTCTTGAGGACAGGAGAGTCTTGCTTGATTTCTGCATGTAGAAAGGTTATTAATTCTTTGTACAGAAAACAAGTTATTACCCAGAGAGTCCCCACAGAAGAAAGGTTGGCCCAGCTTCCATTACTTTGCCCCGCTCATAGACTTGCAGAAGTCAGAAAAGGCAGTGCTAAAGATCCCAGTTGTACACAGCTTTCCAAAGGGTAAGATGCGAATACTCACATTTGTGGAGTGGAATGTTGTGTAAGATCACACATTTATATCATAACTGCATCCTTGTGAGAATAACTACGTAATCCAAAAAGCTACAACGGGGTAGACTTTACAGGATGTCCTTACACTAGATGTATCCCACATTGAGCAGCTCTAAGAGGCAGGCTCTCTGCCTGCTAAGTGAAGGTGGGTAACATTGCCAAGGCTTCTCAAACAGCATTTTGTTTGGTATCTGACCAAAGGGCTGTAAAATAAAATGGCCCTTCTACAGTGCCGGTTATTGCTGCTACAGAACATACGTTGTGGCTGCCCCATCCCTGGAGGGGTTCAAGGCCAGGCTGGATGGGGCTTGGAGCAACCTGGTCTGGTGGGAGGTGTCCCTGCCCAGGGCAGGGGGTTGGGACTGGATGATCTTGAAGCTCCCTTCCAACCCAAACCATTCTGTGATTCTATGAGCTGCCCTTATTCATTAACTCGAAAGACATTTGATTACAGAAGCTTGATCAACTTATTCCCTTGAACTTTCTGACCTCAGAACAACCCTAGAATTACAACTCGTGTAAATGGAAAAGGCCAAATGGGCCTTTTTACATGTTTGCATTGCTCTGCATATTTTCTTTCTTGCATACATGGTGTTCTTGAGAATTAAGTCAAAACAAGTACTTTTTTCCACTGAGATCAATGAACTCTGACACTGACCTTCGTTAGGGTGGCAGAAATTGGAAATTGGCCCCTACCTGTTCTTGGACCAGTGAAGGGCTCAGTGCATGTGGTGTAGCCAAAGCCTGAGAATGAGGGCAAAGACAGTGCCTTCAGAGCACGGTGTTGTGCCAAATAACCATGTCCACGATGAGATGATTTTTCATCCAAAGACATCAAAATTCTTTAGTGTTGAATAAAGAGCTTTTTTTTTTTCTTTTTACCTGCACATTAAAGAAATATGTAATTAAGAAACATAATTGACACTATACCATGTCCCGGTGTATTTAAGTTATATTTTATACCTTCCCAGATACAGAATCATAGAATAGTTTGGGTTGGAAGGGACCTTCAAGATCATCCAGTTCCAACCCCCTGCCCTGGGCAGGGACACCTCCCACCAGACCAGGTTGCTCCAAGCCCCATCCAGCCTGGCCTTGAACCCCTCCAGGGATGGGGCAGCCACAGCTTCTCTGGGCAACCTGGGCCAGGGTCTCACCACCCTCACAGCAAAGAATTTCTTCCAGAGATCTCATCTAAATCTCCCCTCTTTCAGGTTAAAATGGTTATCCCTCATCCTATCACTCCACTCCCTGATGTTACAGTGTCTAAAGCTTGAACAGTATCATCTCAGATCTATTTTGAGTCCTCCCCATCACATTCATTTACCAGAGATTACTGACTCATCTCTGAAAACATTCAAATGACCTATAAGGCAGAGTATTTCCTCGTGCAATTGCTTATTGCCTTGACCTAAAGTTCTGCAAACTGGCTGAAAAGCTGGTTCTTCGCATTTAGCTCAGGAGCAGGAAAACATATTTCACAGCTGCTGAAAGCTGCTAAATACCTGCTTTTAATAGGACTAATTTAAACCAACAAACATTTCTTTGGATTGTGCATTTCTTTCAGTGGGCCAATTAACGGGGGGCTGAGGAATGAATGGAGGCACCACTGGGTGGTGTTTACACTGCAGCACCCGCCTTGGCAACCTTTTTTGGTCCCGGGCTGGTGAAGCTGTAAAATGCTTTGTTCCTTGCAGCATAAACACCATTATGCCCACTATTAGGGTTGGATTTACTTACCATTAAGCAAACGCAAATACTCCCCCATTTGGCACCGGCCCAACCTCAGGCAGGAGCGGAGGAGGAATGAGGCCGCAATAGGCTGTTGGAGGTTTTCTGAGGGGGTGAGGGTGGGACTTTGCAGAATGGTCCCATATTCACTTCTCTGTGGATCTGAGTTTTTAAAAACGAGCCAAAAAAGGCCAAGGATGGCAATAACCAGGGCCAGCAGTTGTCCTCTGAGGCCAGGCCGTGCGATGGAGATGGGGCCTTAGTCATGCTTCGAAACTCCGTTTCAAAGGCTCGGTGTGTTGAAGGCTTTAGGACAGTTTGGGAACAGGTTCCTTGAAGAAATTCTTGGTATTTCCTGGTTCCAGGCGGGCTGAAAAAAACACTGTGAGAACGCGGTGGCTTTTGGTATGTCCATTTATGGGCATGAATCAAAGGAACTGCAGGGAGGAAAAAAAGTGGAAAATGAGAGGAAAAATAAGTTAACTGAGCTACTTCCTCTCTCGGATTCTTCTTGGGTTTTGGGCAAAGCCTTACACTGGTATTTCATCCCAACTTCTCCTTGCTAACTACTTCCATATGCAGGCATAGTACAACATCAGTTAAAGCCACATTTAAGCACTGCTTTTAAAGAACTTATGTTTTTTGGTGGTAGGATGCAAAGTCAGAACGCTTGAATTATTACATGTCTAGGTAAGAGTATTACTGTTCCTTCTCACACTTAATGTCCTTTTCAGTGCAATGGTACAAGTGCTTACTTCAAGTGTGATGTCTGAAAAAGCTGTGCTACATGAAAAAAAAAAAAAAAAAAACCCCAAAAAAAACCCCAACTACCCCACAAATCATCTAGTTAGAGCGTGCTATTTCTAGTCCAAAAGTCAGTTTTCTCAGCTGAGCCCCCATCTTTGTGAGACAAATAACTGGATCCCGTTCAAAGGCTTATTTGTTCCTGTGTGGTTACGGATCATTAAAAGCAGCTCATTCTTGAAGAGTTTCTTAACTGCTGTCTTTTGGATGTTTCTGAGCTCTGAGGAATCTGACAAATTTCCATCTGGAGAGTTAGAGCCGATTTGATCTGAAAAGGGCTATAATCATGTCTGTCGTTCCCATCTGCATTGTGTTAGGAAGCTGAGCTGCAAATCCATACACCAGTGTTAGGGTACAAAAATCTGAAATATGATGGCTTACGGTTATTTCACAAATTACTTGGTACTCTAGTCTTCAGCCACCTTGGATGCCTGCTTAGTGATTAATTGGCTATCACTTATTAAATGAGTAGTGACTTTACAGTGGACCAGCTGTATTACTAGTATTGCTGGAGATTCAGTTTGAGGAGCTAGTCGTTTGAATGAATATACTTTCATATATGAATAAAATATTTTGAAAGTACCGTAGCAAACCTGCACAAAAATAGCATTTTCTGAGGATGGAAGCATCCGAAAGCAAACTTCCAAACCAAGGTACTTTGGAGGAAACGTGAACCAACTCCTCCCAGTAAGTGACTTTGGACTTTTGATCTCGAGTTTTTGTTCTTGCATCTATGCATTTTAGGTCTCAACAATGAAATCGGGAAACATCTTTACGGTTGAAAAATCCACGTTTTAACCATCACTTAAGATGCCATAAATTCCACACAAGGGCTCCTTTTTTTCACAGGACTGAGGTGGTAGAGTCTCCATCTCTGGAGACATTCTAACCCTGCCTGGATACCATCCTGTGCAACCTGCTCTGTGTGGACCTGCTCTGGCAGGGGGTTGGACTAGATGATCTCCAGAGGTCCCTTCCAACCCCATATCTGTGACCCCATTCTGTGATCCTGTGATACCTTTGAAAGAACGTCTTACGAACAGTATGGGGTCTACCTGCACCTCTAGGAGACCTCACAACCAAGTATTTAAACTTCTTTACCTTCAGAGATAAAACCTTCAGAGGTGTGAAACGGTGCAAGATGCATGCTTCTGCCAGAGGACTACACATGTTCCTGGAAAAAAAAAAGGAATGCAAATCATTATAATGCAGCAGTAGCTGAGATTTATGATCCTCAATATGCTCAAGGGAGAGCAACAACTTGCTAAACAGCTTTGCAGATGAAGCTTGCTTACTTAATTTAATTCACAGTGACAGACAGAAGGTCCCTTCTGTCCTTCTCTCCTGGTCTGGAAAGCAGCATGATGGTTTGTCAAATGGCAGGCAAAGCAGCCAAATCCTTGCATCACCAGGCAGAGGATAAGTCATGGTCCCAACTTGTTTTGGGGGAGCCCCTTTATCGATGGGTGACAAATTATTGATAGCCCTTCCCAAACTAGGTGCCTTCTGCTGCTCTGCTGCCCAGGCCCAGGATACAGCCCCCACCGCAGAGGACTGAGACCACAAACTGAGTGAATCTCATGAGCCATCCATGAGGTTCACGAGGTTGATATAGGAATGACTATTCATTGCAATGTCTGATAGTAATTTGTAAAAGAACACAGGGCAGAGTCATTGAACAGGGCAGCAGTTGGAAGGGACCTCTGGAGATGATCTCCTCCAAACCCCTGACAAAGCAGGTCCACCCAGGTGAGTTTGAATGTCTCCAGAGAAGGAGACTACACCACCTCTCTGGGCAGTCTCTTCCAGGGCTCTGCCATCCTCACAGGAAAGAAGTTCCTCCTCATGTTGAGATGGAACTTCCCATGTTCAAGTTTGTGCCTGTTCCCTCTTGTCCTGTCCCTGGGCACCACTGAAAAAAGCCTGGCCCCATCCTCCTGACACCCACCCTTGAAGTATTTATAGGTGTTGACTAGATCCCCCCTCAGTCTTCTCCAGACTAAAAGGACCCAGGTCCCTCAGGCTTTCCTCATCAGAGAGATGTCCCCTCAACATCTTTGTACCTCTGAATGGGCTTGAGCAGCACCATAAACACCCCATCTCCTCCAGGCACTAATCGCTAATCCTGACCTGCTGGGTACATTGAGCTTCTTTCTTCTGATCCTAGGAGCTTCTACGATGATATCTATGAATGAAGTCCGTGGACATCCCATCCTGTCCTTGCTGGAACTAGGAATGACAGTTCTCTTGTTATTTGGGGGTGGAGCCAGGGCAGCGGTTGGACAACCAGCCTTTGTGGTTGCATGAGCCTTTGAAGTGTCTCCAGGGGGAACCAAACGGCCGCCTCGCGTTCAGAACCTGAAAAAACAGAGAGAAAAAACACTGGAGAGTCTGAGGGAGCGTAAGAGCCAGAGGCCGCTCAAAACTATTTCATACGGGACACAAAAAAGCCACTTCCTCATGCCAGGAGAATTCCTGGGGGGGTTATTTATTTTATTTTTTTTTTTAGAGGAAGGGGAAACGCTTCTCCAGCCTCGTGTGAAGCCCGGGGAGGCCGCTGGCCAGACTCCAGGTGACTTCCCAGGGGTTTAGGGCTGTGTCACCCGTCGTCACTCCAAAGCTGGTGTTACCACAGCTAATGCCAGCCGAGACCGGTGGGATTGGAAGGTGCTCAGGAAGGATGGACATTTTTCTGAGCTAACACTCTTTTCACCACCAGGAAATTCCAGCTTGAACTCGTTTTCCTGAAAAGGATTCTTGTTGGAGGGTACGTAGGGTTTTGGTTGGTTTTTTTTTTTCTTTTTTTTTTTTTTCTGAAAATAAGAACTAATGCTTCTAGTGCAAAGGTTAATTTTAAATTCAGAGAATCTCTTCATCTAAAGAAAGGTACAAACCAGAAAAGTCTTGTTATTAGGTAGGACCTAGCACAGGACTACAACTTTCTTTTCAGCTTTAGGGGGATGAGGGAAGGGACTAAAACTGTCCTCATGCTCTTTTTTTTGCTTATCTGGGAAGATCCAGATTTGGAGCATTATCAAGATGTGCAGCTCTTCTGGTGCTTCTTTGGACCCACAAGAGTTTGAATCAACAGACACTTTCCAGCCAGAATTTATGTTAAAATGACTTGCCCCTGGTCATCAGCCAGGGAGATAACCCAGGTATTCACCACCTGAGCTCAGTGCTCTGCCTACGAAGCCACAATAATGTCTTAATTCAAGTAAAACCCCATCAAAATTGGCCCTACTCCACACGAGGGTTACACCAGAAGATCTTAAGAGGCCCCTTCCCACCTGTATTATTCTGTGATTGTTATACTCCAACTCATTAGCTCTTCACCAAGAATTTGACTAAAGTTTGGGCTTCTTTGGGTTGGACTCCAAGACTCGGGAACCATTTTGACGTAGATACTTCCAAAAAAATCCCACCCTTTCCCCCTTGGCTTAGCTGAGAACAATTCTGAACCTGGTGGAACATTTCATTGACATTAAGGATGTCACATGGGGTCTTTCAGCAGGAGTTGAAGGCTACGCTGACCAGCCAGCTCTTCTGTGGTGCACGAGGAACCTGTTGCACTTTCCAACGCCACACGGGCTTGGCACAGCAAGCCTGGCCCTAAATTCCGAAGAGAAACAAGCTACCATTGGGTCACTAGTAACAGACCAACCATACATCATTAGCTTATTCCGGAGTGGATGTGCTTCTGGACCCAAAAAAAACCCCCAAACCCACCCCATCACTCTATTTTCACCTAGAGCAAAGCCAGAGGAACACGTTAAGGGAAAATTCAAAAGGTAAATGAAATACCAAGCCATTTATATAAAAAATATAAATACTTTATTTTCAACTAAAAAGGTGCAAACATGTAACTTTTGGTCACACTTCTCAACAAATAAACTGTCCAAAAAGAGCCATAGTCAAAGAAAGAAACAAATGCTTGCGTGGAAAGGCTGAGGAGCTACAGAAAAGCCATTTTTCTCAAAGCCCACTTGTCCAAGAAAGTGGAAATAATCGTGTTTTACCAGGCAACTGCTTTGTCAGGACACAAGGCACCACAACTCTAACCCTCTCCATCGTGATCTCACCACACACCATTGGGCCCTCCCCAAACAATTTCCACCCGAGCGTCTGTTTCACACTTCGGACGCATTGTCAGACAAGCTTTACATCCTACCTATCTCGTTCCAAAAAAAAAGAAAAGAAGGCTACCATTGAAATTTCAAAGCATTAAACAAAAGGCACAAAACTTTAAATTAATTTAGATAACTGTACAAAATATATATATACACACAGTATTTACAATTATTAATAAAAAGTAGCTCGCTGCAGGTAAACTTAACTGCCACGAGCTGTCCAGTCTAAGAGACATGATTCTGATTCTTGGTGACCGAGCCACAGGAATCAGAGCGTCAAGAGCTGAAAGGTCACTGTCCTGAGGGACAGAACACCTTCTCCCAGGTGCTTTGCTGGGCGAGGGTTGGCTGCTGTCACCAAACCAGCACCAGCAAAGACACCAATGGTCTCCTCCACAATTGCACTACTCGACGAAGCACACGCTGTCCCGCCTTAAGGGAACAGTTTGGTTTTTTTTGCTTGGATCTGCTTTTCCTGCCTTAATTCCCTTAAGCCCTTCAACACCACCTCGTTCTGAAGCTGCGTCTCGCTGTGGTCCCACCGTCCGTTTTACCTTCTTCTTCAAACCACCATTTGGGGGTCAGTAGAAAAAAAAATTTGTCTTAAGTCACATGGAGCAGTTTGTTGAAATTTTTTAAAAAAAAAAAAAAATAACAAAAACTGATTTAAATACCTTGTGCTATTGAATCATGTTTACAAAATGAGATGCAAATGAGTTCAAGTTGAGAATCTAGTTAAGCGTCTCCGTGGGGGGCCTTACGCCATGTCTCCGTACATCTTTCTGTAGTACAGAGACTCAAAGATGTCGTTGTCCCCGGGGCAGTTGTAGTGGCAGGCGCAGGTCTTGATGAACATCATTTTCCTCTTCATGATCTCCCCGTCGGGGCACTTGAACTCCACGGGGAGGGTGGCCGTTCTGTGGGGGGTGCAGCAGCGCCCGTCGGTGCAGACGCCGCAGAATTTGGCCCTGTAGGTCTTCACGCTGGTGCAGCCGGACAGCTCGAACTTGACAGGCTTGGAGATTTTGGGGGTGCGGATGCACTTTTTGCCTTTCTGTTAGGATGCGAGCCAACAGCACACGTTTAGAAGGCAGGCTGTCACCCAGCGCTAAGCTTGCAAGCCAAGGGCGAGCAGACAGGCTAATTATGTTTTCATTAAGCAAGGGCATCTTCCATAGGGCCATGACACAGCGTGACAGAAAATTAAGGGCATTTAATTGTAAACTATTCACCACCGGGGCACTCAAATCTCAAGGTAACCCACTTGAAAGCAACTGCCTGTCAGAACTGCACATTTTTAGGCTAAAACACTAGATTTTTGCTAGGGGATGGAAGCATCTGAGTAGATCATACATAAATGTAAGAATATTTACCTTGATGTTCTCCTCCAGGTCGGCTTCACAAGGTCGGACCATGCAGAGTCTACTCTGCTTCTCCAGTCTGCAGAAGGCATTATCGTTGGTGACCCTGGTGGAGATGCCCATGCCGCAGGTCTTGGAGCAAGCACTCCATTCGGTGGTCTGCACCAGGCAGTTGGCACGCATCATGGTTGGGTCAGGACCATAAGTGTCTTCCAGTCTGTAAGCTGCAGGGGACAGACAACCAGGATAAGACCACTGTCTGATCTCACACCCTGCTAGAGGCTCTCTTCCCTTCCCTTAGAAATTCAGGTAGCTCCACCTGTGGGGCAACCCCACTAACTGCTGTGGTCCAGCTTCTGTGGTGGTGCCCTGCGTCAACTCCTCCCACTGCCTTCAACCTCCCTGCAGGAGACCTGTCATCCACATCCCATTCTTGGGCCCCTCACTACAAGAAAGACACTGAAGGGCTGGAGATGAAGGGAGAAGGGCAAAGGAGCTGGTGAGGGGTCTGGAGCACAAGTCTTGTGAGGAGAGGCTGAGGGAGCTGGGGGTGTTCAGCCTGGAGAAAAGGAGGCTGAGGGAAGACCTTCTGGCTCTCTACAACTCCCTGAAAGGGGGCACTTGGTCTCTTCTCCCAAGGAACAGGCCATGGGACAAGAGGAAATGACCTCAAGTTGCACCAGAGGAGGTTCAGATCGGAGATTAGGAATAATTTTGACATAGAAAGGGTTATTAAGCCTTGGAATGGGCTGCCCAGGGCCATTCCTGGAGATATTTAAAAGCCGGGCAGACGTTGTGCTGAGGGACACGGGTCAGTGATGGGTTTTGTCAGTGCTGTGCTGACGGTTGGACTGGATGAATCTGAAAGGCCCTTTCCCACCCGGGCAAGTCTATGGTTCTGCAGAGGGACAACCTTTCCCCCCCCCACTCACCAGCCAGAGCAGGTCCCAC
>BJBW01006288.1:8512-36329 GCA_004320125.1 Scolopax mira
AATCAGTGTATTAAGTTCTTGCTAAAATGACCTTGTAGTTGCAGGGTAGGCTGATGGTGGAGCTTCTCATTGCATGCCTGTTGAGGCACGTTTGTTCACTTGCTTTCTCCCTCCCAGCCTTGCCCCATAGACCTGTCCAGGAACAGGGAAGTGTTGCTGAGGCAATTTGCTTTGTACCATAACAGATGGGCAAGGAACCTTACCAGGCTGTGCTGCCCTCTCAGGCTCGGTGTTTTGATTGCTTAAATTAATGAGGAAATCTTAGCTTGTTTTTCTTTAACGTTTTTAGCATATGCACCAAACTTCTGGATTACAAATCCTGTGGAGAATTGGACAGAGGAGTCCAGGATTCAAGAAGCATGTCTCTTTTTCAGCTGCATACTCCGCTTTGGCTGCCTATGTGAACTGTCTGATTCACTCAGGAAGGATGTTCTTCTTTGCCTTGTGTGGTGGGGACTACCTTCTCCCTGAAAGCCCGTGAGAAGTGTCAAAATCAACTGCAAGCTGCATTGTTCAGGAGGCCTCCAGTTTCATAACTGAACAGTCTTCCTTAGCTCTTAACCTCTGAGGAGTAGGAAGGTCCTTAGAGCTGCTGAAGGTAATGTTCTCTTTCCTCTTGGTGTGAAGACATGATTTTTAGTGTGAGATATCCAGACATGAGACTTAAACTCCATATGCAGCCGAGCCTTGCGTGTGTGGGAGAAGCCAGATTGAAAATGCTCCACTGAGCTTATGTCTTTGGCGCCAGAGAAGAACATGATACAAGGCCTTCCTCTTTCTGGGGGTGTTTAAACGCTGTTTTATATCTTCTGCCACGTTTTTTGAAATAAATGATTGGTTTCTGAGCCAAAGGTTAGGAATTAGTCTTGTGCCGTGAACTCTGTGGTGGTAAATAGCAGATCTTGAGTTGTGGGATCTGAACTATCAGGACTTAACCAAACACTTGCTCTTATCTCTCTCTCAGGGCGACGCTTACGGTCTGATTTAGAGGTTATGCAGATCTGTTATTGAAGCTGACTCATGAACAGCGTATTGGAAACATTTCTTTCTCTATTTGTTTTAAGTATGGATGGAGAGACAAATGAGCATAGTAAATGTGGTTTTCCCCATACTTTTGTTTGTTCCCTGTTGCCAGGGAAAGGTGGATCTGCACAAGCTGAGGAAGGAAAAAAATAAGGGATATACTGGACATGAAGACTCTTTTTTTTTTTTCTCTGTACTCTTATCAGCAGTCAAGGCTTGCTAATAGCTGGGCTGTTTGTTGGCAGCAGTTGCAGCATGTTTTTAATTTTGTCTGCAGTCAAGGGTCTTATTTGCTTGGCGTTGAAAACGTTGAAAGCTTTTAAACTAGAATGAGAGCTCGTAGTGTGAAGGTGAGCGGAGTGGAATGGCTTTGTTTGAATTGTTGGACTATCTGTTGAGCTTTATTTTAAGCCATCAAAGCTTTAAACCCCAAACAAAGGTTAGCTGATATGCTCATTTTTGTTTCAGGCCTTAATCTGTAGTGTTAACATGAAACCAGGGCTGCAAATCAGTTTCAAACCTTCTACCCTTCTTCTTTCATTTGAGGATTTTCTGTCTTAGCAACTGCAGTAACGAAACAACAGGGGAGTGCTGGTGGCTCATAGTGCAAGTCTCCTGTTTGTGAGCTGCTGGCTCCCCTGCTCCTGACTTACTACTACTTGAGTCTGAGCAAAAAAAAAAAAAAAAAAAAAGTTTTTCTTTTGGGACAGACTCTGGGGATCCTGCTTCATAGCAAAAGCTGTTGCAACTCTTCATTTGATTCCCGTTGTCGGCAGTGGTGGCTGGTTTGTTTTAAACTAGAGAAGGATTAGCTTGGTTTCAAAGCTTGTGTTGCTCATGTTGAACCTAGCACTCACAGTTTTTCCTGTTTATTACCTGGATTTATGGTTTCTTGATGTCTTTTTCCTGGTAGATGGTAGGACTTTATCAGCCATGTCTTTCATTTCATTTGGCTGATTAGGTACTTGAAAAGGTTGGGGGTTTGTTTTTTAATTCTTGTCTTTCCATGGTTCTCCATTGTATTTATAATGTGTCTGTAGCATGTGGCAGCATATAAGGTGGGGATATAAATATATACATACTCTTGCTTATCTGTCAATTACAGTGGCATTGCAAGAAAAGCAAGCTGAAGGTGACCGGTATGCATTTTTCTGGATTTACTAGGACTATATTTTGGAAACATAATTATTTAAAAAAAAAAAAAACACCAAACATGCAAAGAGCCATGGTTGTGAGAGTCTTTCTAAACCTGGACAGAAGGAGCTGCCTAGAGCAGCTCTCTCCCATCTCTTGTTAACCTCTGGGCAATGGAGCTAAGTGAGTGAAATGCTATGATGACATTAGGGTTTATTATGTTATCCCGGACTGTGTTGTCAGCAAGCAGTGCTGAAGCGTAGGGAGAGCCATATGTTATCTGAGAGGCCTGAACTGGGAACCTTTTCTTAGCAGAAACAGCTCTAGAAGCTGATAGATCTGTTCTGACTGGAGCAGAGCTGTGTCTTGGTAGTTGTATTCTTTTACATATTGATTTGGCAGTCCTTTATGTACACGCTGCTTAATTCAAGATAAGAACTTTGCTGCATTAGCTAGTAATATAATCAATGGTGTAAAGAGTTACTCATTGCAAAATTAACCTGTGTTATGTTTGGTTCAAAACACATTTTTTTCCAAGGAGTGGTACCTCCTTAATACAACCTGCAGCAAGTCCAGAATGATCTGTGGTTTACTTTAGCGCTAGGACAGTTTCCACCATGTTGATCTCTCTCTTAAGAAAAAGAATCATTTTATCTTATTTTAAGCCCTATTTGAGGATGAGTAAAGTGAACTGTTACCAGACACCAGTTCATTCAAGTAACTTGAGATTCACTTTATCAGTTGGTAACTGATGAGCAGTAAGGGTCTGTCTTGTCGCATTCTTATGTGTGTGAAATACAGTAAATACTTGGCTTTTCAGTCCTCTGCTTATGTGGAATGTTACTTAAGTTTTCTGTGGTGGTTTTGTGTGGTGTTTATTTTTTTTTTAAACCTCTCAGTTATATGTAACGCTATTTTTAAATTATTATTTTTTTTTTCCTGTCTCTGCTGGTTTTCCAAATTGGTAAAAATTTCCAAATTTCCCTCAAGTTGGTAAAGAGAACTTTTCCCTCCTTTTTCCTTCTTTCTTTCCTGTGCTTAATGGAGCTTGAAATTAACATGGCCCTTCTTGTCTACCTTTTGCATAGTATCACTGGTGATGTCAGCATATTCCTGGGAAATAGTTCTGTAAAGGTCTACGGTGTACTACATTTGTCATTAAAGAAAAAAAAATTGTCTGTTAGACAAGCTGAAACTCTAAAAAGACAAAAGTCGTTTTCAACACTTAAAAAAAAAAAAGTAGCACCTTTTTTGCATAAATACCGGTTTAGCAAGTTCTTGTGTCCTGTTACAAATCCTGACATTAAACATGTCAAATATATTAAATATCCTCATATTGAAAGTAGTAGTAAGAGGCAGCTCACTAAATGTGGTGCTGGGTCAGTAGTGTAAGAGTAAGTCTTACACCGTGCTGGTTTGCAGTGTGACAGTTGGTTTGCACAAACAGCCAAACTCTTTCTGCATGTACACTTAAGATGTAAAAATATAAGTATTCATAAATTCAATGAGTTGTATTTACGTAGAATTAAATTGTAGAGATGATTAATCTACATGTCAGTAAAGAGATTATTAGAATATCTCTTCTTTTTAGTTAGTGCCTTAATCTGGAGTTCCATGTTGCAGCTCTTGCCCTAGTATGTTAAACTGAGATGTTTTCATCTAAATATATATGTTAATCCACAGTTTAAAAAGTAGTGTGTATAAATCCAAAGAGTAAAATTAGAAGATTAATAATAACTTAATTTTTGCCTAAACACAGGGAGGACTGTGTAGTATTTGAGTGTAGATAAGTGATGGGGCTCATAGAGCATGGAACCCCGATGGCGGTGAGTTCCGTTTGGGGGGATTGCCTCCCTTGTCACTTAGATGTTCACGCATCCAGGAAGCCTTTTTAAAATAGGATTTGGCTTTGGATCCATCTTACTGAATTTACTGCCAGGGCTTTTATATGTATGTTTTGCTTTTGTTTTGCATAATGTACAGACTTGAATTTTAATCCTTCAATGTGTGTCAGCACAAGGAGAGAAAACAGCAGTTATAACCTTTATTGTTGCTTTTTCTCACCCGTTCTCCAAGTAATTTCTCTTATTGAAAAAAAAAACCAAAACGAATCTTCCCCTCCTTGTGTTTCCGAACCACCTAAAGTTATTTCTCAAAGTCTAATTCTAATTTCACAAATGTCTAATTCTAACTTGGCATTCTGTCCTGCGCATTCAGACTTGTTATTGCACACAAGTCAGATTTTAAGGGACATTCTTTAGAAAATACTTGGTAAATAAAGGTAAGATTTATTGCACAACAGATGTATGAGGATTTCATAAGTGAAGACAGCTGAGATAGCTGACTGATTTCAGTACCTCATTTATGTTAGGTGAGGTTTTGTGACCCTGTGCCCTCTGGTGACAAATGTAGAATTTGTCTTAAGGTTTTATGTTTTTCTTTGCTGTGCTTCATTATCTTCATGGTACCACCCAGTTTTGCTCTTAAACTGGATCCCTCTCCTGCTTGGCAGCTAGTGACCAGAGTGGAATTCTCATATAATCTTATTTTTTGTACAATGCTGACTTCTGTTACGCTCTCTTAGCAAGCATCCCACCTTCCAAAAAAGCATATTATATCTGTCTGAATGGTCAACACTCTCTTCTTCAGTCATTCGTGACTATGTTTTGTGGCTTTGGTTGTGGGGACAGTCTTAACAGTGACGTGGAGAACAAAATGAGGAAAACAGTGAAAATGGTTTCAAGAGTTATTGCAGTTCTGTGCAGAAAGAGGAACAAGGCTCTCGTCTGTCATTATGAGGCTGTTCCCTGAGGAAATTGGTCTTACACTTTGTCCAGCATAACTTTATATTACTACCTTTAGTGATGTGTTTTTCTTGTCACATAATCATTCTGCTGCTGATGAATTTTCTTGGCGTGTGAGTTCCAGAGTTGCCCCAGTAAGTTCAATCTCTTTTCTTCATCTCATTGTAATTTTTTTTTTTTTTTTAGCATGGATTCAGTTACCAGAGCTGAATCAAACTTGCACACGCAGAAGAGTTGCTCTCAACCACTTGTTTGGTAATCGGAGGCTTGTCATTTAGCTTGTTTGCTAAATCACAAAGTGCACTGGAGTGGTACCAAAGTTCATAATTCTACAGAGTGTAGAATGCCTATGAAATAGTGGCAAGCAGGAAAATGAAAAATACACATGCAGCATTAGAGAAATTGCCATATGACGTTAAGTCTGTCTTCTGGTCATCCCTCTGGTTAAATACTTTGCAACAAGGAGACTTGAGGGAAGAGATCCTGGTATGTCTGAGGTTACAAGGACATCTCATAATGGGAATGCAAGTTTTTCAGGCCCTTATTGAAACATTTCAGGCAGTAGGAAGTGGGGGGGGGTTTTTTTTCTGTCTTAGGCTACGTACTGCAAAAGTCTGACTGTAGAAAAACACAACTCCAGTTCAGTGGTAACCTGAAGAATTGCTTTGTTATAGCAATTCTTTATAAAACAAGCAATTTAATTCTGTAAGCACGTTGCACCAGTTGGTTGAAACTGTTTTGCAGACAAGTTGCTTTAAGCACTGGTAAAAAGAACACAAGAAAATGGCATTTAGAGGAAGTGGCGAGTTAGCAAAAGTGGTATTTTAAAAGCTTGAATTAAAAACTGAGGGCTAGTTATATATGTGGGTACTAACGAGACACAATTATGTGATGGAATTGGTAAATGGTTTGGATACAGAATCACAGGATGATACAGGGTTGGAAGGGACTTCTGGAGATCATCTAGTCCAAACCCCCAGGGACTGTACAGGACAGGGCAATATGGATTTACCAGAGGAGAGCAAGAGATGTGAAATTTGGACTGTTCTGTGGCTTATCACCAAAAACTAGTGAGTGAGGAATGTGCAATTCAGCTCTTAGGCTGGGTGTGTATCTTAGTAGTCTGAGGAGCAACCAGCTCTGGCTGCGTGTTCTTCTTGTCATACAATTTACTGCATGATGTTGGTGTGATTGTGCTGCAAATCAGAAAGAACAGATAAGGATGACCAAAAAAAAAAAAGACAAACACAAATCCTTTCTACTTTTAATAATATTTCACCCGAATTAGCTGCATGTTTTATGTGGATATAGGGTTGAACAAACAGCTCGAGGGGAGGAGCAGCTGGATGATGGGAGAGGACCCGAGTGGTGATGCTTGGAGGCTGCACGTGGCAGTTTGAGTAACAATCACTGCCATCCCCTGGACTTGGCCCTGGACTGACTGTGTTTGAACGTTTTCCACGTGCTAATGGTTTCTTCTGTAAAGTGGGGTTGGTACAAACTTCATCTGAAAGGTTCTGTGAAGTAACCTTTCACAGCGGTGCCAGCGTGCGCTGAGCCTGATACGTGAGGCTTGTCTTCTCTTTGCAGTCACTAGAACTTATTCCTGTATGCAAATAATTTGCTTCTCTTCCAGCTTCCTTGTGAAAAATAAATGAACCAGGGAGTGTAGAATGCCTGTAATCTGTGATCAGCTATTACAGAAAATCCACTTTTCATATTGCATTTAATTTAATGAAATGAATAGTGTTTTTCTAAGTAATCAAGTTATGAGCCACTTGTTTCCCTCTTTAAAATAGGCCTCTCTCTAAGTTAAGGTTTCTTGTATAATCAAACTCTGTTAAGATGTTCTAACTCTTTTTTTTTTTTCCCGTTGGTTTAAAGCATCTGGTCCACGGGGCATGTGGATAGATCATGCTCATGAGGATGATGGGATAATGGGATTGTAAATTAGCTCTTTACGGTACTGGTTTTCCTCTGGCCCTCTCCCTTGTGTAGTCTAGAGCAGCCCCAAGGCTGTTGTGAGTCGTGCCAGCTGGCTGGAGCCCTGTGGGACTGGTGTGCCAGATGGAGATGGCAGGAGAATAGCAGCACTCCAGTAAAATGCTGCCTAGGGTCGGGGAGAGCTGCTACCTTTGGAACCCCATCCTTGGGCATGTGGTTTTGCTGGTACTCAGTTACTCTTGTACTGGTGCAGCCATGGAAAGGACTGGACTGGGGGCTTGTGGGTCTCTTTTGAGGAGATGCCTAATACAGGATTCATCTTACGAGACTTTTTGAGTGTGTTAGTATCTCCTTTTTTCCTAGTTTTATGTTTCTGTATAGTGTCTATGAAATATTACATTTAATGAACAAGTGTGGCGTTTCCTTGTGTGTTATCCTGTTTTGGTTTTTTCCCAGGCTACTGAAAAATGCTGTTATCTGTAAGATCCAAACAAGAAAAAGCTTGCTAATGCTGATAGATTTTTCTTTTATTAAAATAAAGCAAAATCCCTTCATTTTACTTTCTGAAAATGACAGCTTTAAAAAGGCTCAAAATGAAAGCTGAGCCGACTTTATAGTTTTTACTGAAAGAAATTTATTTCTTACAGTACTGGTGAAATCTGTTGTTGGTATAACTGGCGTGTGTTCAGGTAGGCCTCCTGGTCCACCTCAATCTGGGTATTAAAGAACAAATTTAGGGACAGAGTAGGCTTCCAGCAGCACCAGAATTGCTGCATGTGTAGAAGATGTTCTCTGAAAAACGTGTGCTTGAAAATATCCATCCTGTGGAGGTGATGACAGTTAATGAGTGAAACTCCTTGAAAAATTGTATTAATGGATGGTTGCTCAAACAGTAGACGTTTTTTGGAGGATCTGTGATACACCTACTTACCTGGTGCTTCACCACTCTCTTGCCACAAAAGACTTTGTTCTCGTTGCCCCATTAATGCAGCTAACACTGTAATCCAGCCGCCCAAAATAGCTGTCAAGCCTGGATTTTACTCTGCTGGCATTTGCTGCACAGATAGTTGATATAACCCAACATGCTGAACTGTAGCTGAAAAAAAAAAAAATCAACCGAGGCACATAAGCATATTTTGGTCTGATATTTCAAGTGTCTGATTTAAATAAGCTAATAAAATCAACATGATAGTATGTAAAAAGGCCCTTCTCAGAAGGATAATTTACCTTCTTTGAGACGACAAACCAACCCTGTCAACCTCCAGAACTCTATGGATACTAGTGGGAATACATAAGCAGAGGAGGATGTGCCCAGTACCTTCCTTGCTCCAATGGTAATTGTGCTGGAGGAGTGAACTAGGAGGAGAATGGAGTGGTGGCTCTCATGTTCCAACCTAAATGATATCTATTTCTGCTCTTGAAAACAGAAAGCTGATGGTTTTGTGATCCGGTAGGACACTATGTAGTTTCAGGAGTAATCATTTTGACTCTGTTCACAAAGATGAGTGATATAAGGCTATGTCTATCATGCCAAGATACGGTAGCTTGAAATAACAAAGTACTAGGAAGAGGAATATGGTGGGAAATAACTTGCAAGCTGCTCTGGGGGAATTAAAACCAGAACTTTCTCCTTTATCCCCTTGTAATTTCATGGGTGTTGGAGGATGATGTGTTTTCGTTAGGATTGATTTGGTTTTGTTGTTTGTTTTTCCTGAGTGATCAATCATAGATGGCAGCAGTAAGTGTGATGTCTATGAACAGTATGAGTTAATTAGTGTTTTTAGAGCAGTCGAGTGGAACTTAAGTGGTAGCACTTTGCCCCAGAAGCCTGGTTTATGGACATTTCACGTTAAACTGTGCCCCTTGGATGAAGGTTGGTCTTCCCAACCAGTTGGCAATGAAGCATCCATTTCATCATTACAACCCAGCATTAGAAAGCTTTAGACTCACCTTCGTGATTTCTTTCCAAAGTAGATTTTTCCAAACTGACTGTAACTGACTTCAGTTACAGGATCCACATCAATTCAGTGTTTACTCCTCTTCACTAGATGTTTCCCATTTCTTTACTTAAAGAAGCTTCTAATCTTGGGCAATTGGATCTGATTTCCTAGCAGGATAGTAGGTGACTTGTAATCACTTCCTTTACAAAATTCTCAACAGATATTGTTGTTCTAGTTCCTCTCATGCTGTTATATCTAAGAGTTTGGAGCTATGTGATATCTACTTACAGGTATGTGTTTGAAATAAAGCTTTTCAAGGAAACTGTAAAATTTTGTCATGCAGAAAGCTGTGTTCTATGTAAAACCATGCCGATTGTGATGCCTGTTAGAGTGTTCCTGTCACTGCAACCATACTTTTATATCCAGCTGGTACTAATAGTTCATGAATTGGCTATCTTTTTTTTTTCTTTTAGGAGATGAAATCCTTTTGTCCTGGTTTTCCTCTGTGCTGAATCGCTTAACCCTCACCTATTCACAAGCTTCAGGTCCCAGTGGTTAACCTGTTAAAGTATTTCCTTCAAGTTACGAACTTGGGAGTAGAACACATAATCTGTGAAATCAATTCTATCAGCATTCATATGATACAGTTCTTCTGGTTCATGAAGCAAAGTAAAGTTGCATTAGAGGTGATGCTGACGATTGGTGGAATTTCCTTACTGCCTCTATAGAGCAAACCCGATCAAAGAGAAGTCATGCTTTATAGTGCTATCACTTCAGCAAAACAAAAGGTCTTTTTTTTTGGTGACTGTTCAACTGGGAAGGAGATTCCACCACGTTTTATTCGGTTTCGTGGCTTTCTTCACTTCCCTGTGGAACTTCTGTATTAAGAAACTTGTGGTGAGGAGTTTTGTTTTCAAATTTCTTCTCTTTGTGGTGAGTTAGCTGGAAAAGTGGAATGGATGACCCTGAATCTGTCAAACAGGACGCCTTAGTAGAGTGGGTTTTGATGTTGTGTCCTCTCTGACCTTCCAGTGACACCAAAGGTAGTTTTGAATCTGCACTTAACTGACAGGTAATGGCATGTAGTGTTGGAAAACACAAAAGATTTGACAAACTCTGCAACTTGGTCTGAGCAACATCTGGAGAGGGACTCGGTGATTGCTTTTTTCTACAGTGTGCCCATAGTTTTCAGAGTAGCTTCTTTCATGTCAGCTTGGTTTGACTGGATGCTTTAATGTTTTGGTATTAAGCAAGAGAAATCTGGTAGAGCTGTTTTCTAATTTTTGTTTCTGTTCTATAATTGTTCCTTGGAGTATGTCCTCCATCATAGGCAATACTGTGTTTTCAGTGGTGGCTTCTTTTTTCTCTTTCATACCTTGAGTTTCCCTTGGTGTTCCTACTTCTTTAGCTGTACACTGCCTTCCCCCCCAAAAATTATCTGTTTGTTTACAGTTTAGGCAAATGTCTGTATTTTGATGCTCTTAATTTCTCAACGTGAGCCCACCCTTTCGAGTCTGATGGTGGAGCACTGCTCCTGCCACGCTGTCTGCACAGACTGCTCTTCATGCCAAGGTTCTAAGTGTTAATCTTGCTGCAGACTGGGGTGATAATTCATTGCTGTCACAGCAACACATGCTTAAAGTTGCTTCTTGCCAGATTTGTTGGCTATATGCTACACTAGAGAAAATTATTTCAAGAGTCTTATTGCATAGCCAGATGCTGTAGAACTAGTGCAATCAACCTCCCCTCCCCCCTTTTTTTATGACTGTTCTGACTTCAGGGAGGAAAAACGATTATATAGTGAAACACATTCCTGTGGAGCACTAGTAAAGAGGTAGATCAGGGCTAATTCTTCTGGTTTTACTTCTCGAGAAGTTCCATTTTGTGTTCAGGTTAAAAAGGAAGGAAAGGTTTTTTAGGTAGGGTGAGTGTAATTAAAAAAGGAATTAAACAGTGTCCCCATTGCTGCTTTAGTTGTATTCTCTGCAATAGTTGGGTGTAGTGGAAGTTCTATGTTTTCTTTAAGAACACGTGCTAATGACTAGACTGGCTTTATTCTGGAGAACTGTAACTACTTTGTGATCTGTGTCCTTACAATCTTTCAAAAGGAGAAACTGTTGTTTGATAATGGCCAGCACAGTTCTGTAAGGTGCTTGGTTTAGTTACAACCGCTCAAGTGAGGTTAGGTTGTTCATTCTTGTTTTACCTCACTTGGAATTTTTATTCTATGCTGATCTAAATGCCCAATGATACGTATTCTGTTCCTGAAATTAGTAGCTGTAACTTAGAAACCCCTTGATGTTTGGCCTCAGTGGAAGAGGGTACCATAAGCCAGATCAGAGTACAGGTCACCACTCTTATTTGGTCACATCTTTGTCTCTTTGAAGGCTTCTACGAGCCACCACATCAGCAGCTGTTCTGTCTCTGAGATGTTGTAGAGCTCTGAAGAGGAAAGTTGGTGGCATTTTGGTATGTGATCTGAAATCCCCCAGAACAACTTAACATTTGCCTTCACATATGTGCTGTAGAAAAATGTAAGTTATTTAATGGATAGCTTCTGAAAAAAACCCTACATTTTGTGCATGGTGGTGTTTGATTACCAGGGAAGTGAGATTTCCTGGTTGTTTAGTCAGACATTAACTTGCGAATTCATGTTTCCCAGTGTCTTTCCAGTGTAAATGTCATAATGTCCAGTAGCAAGGCATTGTATCACCAATAACTTTATCCCCTCATAGCTTTAGATAAGCTGCCACAGAAGTTACATTATTATGAATGTGTTCCCATAGGTCAAGATCTAGACAAAAGTGTTGTGTAGGAAAGTTTGCTCGAGTATCACCCAAATTACATGTGCTGTGCAGCCTTCCCTACGGTTCGTTCTTTGTGCCTTAATTATTTGCACTACCAGATTATGGGAAATGCTATCTTGGAAATCAGAACTAGGGAGGACTTCTTTTAGACCCAAGTAAACCACCTATTTACTTGGCAGGGATAGCTTTTAAGCAACTTGAGTGGCTCTCAAGAAGGCTTGAGGCAGGACTCTCAAATTCTTTTTTAATCCTGCTGCAAAGTGTAAAGGCTCTGTATTTGTCCACAAAAGATGATCATAGAAGCCAGAGATCAGAACTATAAATCTGTATGGGATCTCATGCAATACTTTTGCTCTACTCTGTGTGAAATTACTGGTGATTTGCAATTGTAATACTTTCCTCAAAAATCCCCTGGTTTTGCTTCAAGCTCTTAACTAGTTTTTCAAGTGAAGTATGCCAAGGCAGTTCTGGTCTTTCCTCAGGTAAAAGACTTAGTTAATTCACTTTCTCCCTCACTCCTCTGTTTTCCCTTGCCACCCCAATGCTGTGGTTTGTGCATATGCATTAGCCTTTCATTTTTCTGATACAGGGGCTTTAAAAGAGTGCAGGCAACTTTATCCAGCTGCTGGGGTAGCCTCTGCAGCTCTTTGGAGCTGAAGAGAAAAAAAAGGTTGAGTTCTCCATCATATTTTAGGCCTCCACCAACGTGACTGAGTGAATGATAGATTGCGGCTGAATCTCTCTTGCCATATGCATTATATATGTTGAATTTATTACTGGTACCATTTCTGTGAGGGCAGGAACAAGGATTTGTTTAGAACAAATTACCAGGTGAGTTCTCTGTTCTTATCAAAATTCATATTGCAGTAGGGTTATTTTTAATAGCAAATATATTTATTACTTTTTTTTTTTAGCACTGCCAAGCATGCACAAACTTCTGCTATTATGTTAACTTTGGTAAGGGGTCTGGAGCTCTAATGAGCTGTTAGTAAACCAGCTAATGCTCTAACCAGCAGAAAGTGTTGGTAAGTCTGTCTTAGTTTCAGAAACGGGGACAAGCTAGATCCACGGAAGAGCACACTAAAAAGTATGTCTCATTTGCCAAAGAATATTTATTACTATGCTGGGAGCAATAAATATTAAGAGTTTCTGAAAACTGTTAAAGTTCTTGTAGCATGGGGAAGAACGGGGAAAGCAAATAATGATGAATACCAAGTTCTCTCTTTCCTGGTGAGACTGCAGTTTCAGATCTTCAACTCCAAAGCAGCTGTTTCCCCATCCCAAATTCAATCGTTCAGCTAGGAGACAAGAAGCATTAAGCTTATCTGTTTGCTTGAACTGATTGATTTCAGACCTCAGTGACTTGCAGCTTTAGGACACACCTTGGGCAGTCCTACCTTCTGATGACGTTTTCTCATTGGAATGCGATGAGGTAAATTTTGAGATTGCATCAGATGGTTTCCCTACTTAAGGGGAAGCTGTGGACACCAGCAAACCATCCACAATGGTTTGGGGAGAGAACTGAAATTCAGAAGAGAAGGCAGGACACACAGAACCCATGCCATCTCTCCTTTGGCTTCTTCAGGCTTCTCTGCAGTTCAGTCTTCCCTTTATATCCACGTGATACATATTATTACAGTCTAGCCCAACAAAAAAACCTTTTCAGCTTCTGAATGGAAAGTAAGTAAACTGAAAACAATGAGAGATGGAAGCCCATACAGCATTTAATACAAAATGTGGGAATCATAGGTGGGAAAAGGGCCTTTAAGAACATCACTGAGTCCAAGCATTGACCTAGCACTGCTAAGTCCACCATGTCTCTCAGCACCGCATCTGCCTGTGCTTTAAATACCCCCAGAGTGTTGATTTCATAACTTCCCTGGGCAGCCTGTTCTAGTGTTTGATAACCCTTGGAAGCAAAGCCTCTTGTTTTGGGTGGGGAGATGTTGGGGGTGAGAGTGTCATAAATGGATGGCTCAGGAAACCCTTGAAGGTGTAGCCTTGAGGCTACACCAGGGAATTAACTCAAGCAGCATAGAAGCAGCCAGGGTGCTGTTCAGCTGTAACTATTCCTCTGTCTCAAAGGTGGAATATGATTTTTTGGCTTGATTTTGTCAGAGTGGTTTTTGGCTCATTCTCTCCATCCTATCAATGTGTTCTCTCATACGTGATTGCTAATGTGAGGCCTTGGCTCAGACACTGTTGGCCAAGTTTCACTTCCCCAAAGGATGTAATAACATCGGCAGAAATTATTGCGTAGACTTAACCTCCCCGTTTGCATGAGCATAGAATTTTTTTTTCATATGGATGGACCTTCTTGCCTTTTTTTTAATCTTTCTTTTAAATGCTTAAATTCTGTGCAAAGTCTGTGTAGCAGCATGTTAAACATAACTTTTTCCATTGGTGCATGCATGTGTTGAAATTCAAATATAAAACCAGTTAACAAAAAGTTTTTCTACCAGTCTGAAAGCCGAGAACCTGTCGGGTTTGTGCTGTGGAATCAAGATTTCTTGATTCACCACCATTCCTTGTGTTTAGAGACAATCTTGAAGTGACGTTATATTGGCTGATGGGAAGCTAGTTGGAAATGATAACTTTTTTTAAAATTGGAAAACCAAATGAGACTATACTCAATAGCACTGCTCAGAATAGCTAATGTCTGTTAATAATTTCTTAGGAGGAATTATGGAAATACTACTCAATGCACTAATTTTCTACAGCGTTTCTAATTACTCTGTTGATTTTTGGAGCATAGATTTGTGCCAAGGTACACTGGGGTATATTTGAAGAAAATACAGAGCAATAAAACTGTAATTGTAATTCATGTATGATTAACAAACAAAGCATTAATTTTATTAATTTTGCTAGTGTAGTCTCTGAAGTGTGTGGTTGGTTCTTTCTTAAGCCTGTGCTTTGTTAAACTTTTTGCGCTATTCTGTCTCCTCTATCAGGCAGTATCTTGCATTGAATTGGTGTTTTATATGTAGTTGTATGTATATCTATAGATAATTAATTTTTAAAAAGTCCAAAAATGGATGTAAAGGCTGGTATAGGGTAGAGCTTTCCCCTTTTCAACACGGTTATCTTTACCATAAAAGAAGAAAAATGTCAGTTGGGTTGTTGCCATCAGTCTACGTTTGGTTATTAAGTACTGGTACAGTGAACAGTCACTTCCACTGGAGTTTAATCTTGGGAAGGAAAAGTGGAGAATGGTAATATAAGATACTTCAAGGTGTGTGGTATCCTGTATAGCACAGAATCTGTTTCTTCTCTGCCTTTTTAAGGATCAGGTTCACTAATTTAACGATCAATTAAAGAGGATTCAGGGTCTGCTGTGTTTTGTCAGAGCAGCACAGCTAAACAGCACAGCAGCACATGCATAACTTTTTTTTCCTATATATCTCATTTTGGTAATTTCTTTGGATGTATATGGCTATCAGCATTCCTGTCTTCTCTTGTTTGATTAAAAGAGGAATTAATTTGTTTTTTTCATTATGTACAATATGGTTACTCTGAGATCTTTATTTTTTTCCCCCTGTTTTCTAAGAGAATACTTGACAGCAAAAGAGCTGCATAAACCCTTTGGAATAAAGAACTGCTATCTCTTGAAGCAGCTGCTGTTTCTGACTTTTTTCCCCTCAGTAGAAGCAGAATCTGGCCGCCCAACAAGCGAGAATCTTCTTTAGCTGTAGAGAAGAAACTGCTACCAAGACCAGGTAAATGGAGGCCCTAGTGTTGTTGAACTGCAACCACCGATCCTCTGCTCCCTCCCAAGAGTCTTGTTGAAGAATGATGGAAATAGAGGCCACTGTTGAAAGAATTGTAGAGTGCTGCTCTTCAGTCTCTTTCAAAAACATGTTAGGAAATTACCAAAGGAGGCAGGCAATCTTTCCAGGCTTGTAATTCTTTAGTTAACTTCAAGTTTGCAAAATCTTCATCGTTATGTTGACTGTTAAAGGTGAAGTCTGACCAATATGTAAAATATGAAGGGGCTCACAAACCCCCTATATTACACTGTTTGTGTAGTGGCTGTGAGGATGGACTGAATTTTGAATATTTATCAAACACAGGAAATCTGTATTTTAACATGTTGCAGATGACTTTCTTGTAAGGCTTGCAGATCCTGAGTGGTAATAATCCCTTCTCTGAAGAACTGCAGAATGATTTCTTATCTCTAAATGGACTTCTGGTTATTTCTACCTGGGTCTTGGGTAACTCGAATCCATCTGTATGGGGCTGCTTTCTCCTCTTCCTCTTCCTCTTTACCTAGCACCCACTGCTCCTGCAAAGACACAAGTTTTCACTTACCTCTTGTTTAAATACTGACCTGTATGTTTGAACTTCTGGTGTTCAAAGAGCTCTGAGCCTTGGGGAGATCTGTTGAGTTAGTCCAGGAATATTTTTTGCTATGAACTGGAAAAGCTGTTCTGTTTCAGATGGCGACTTTACGTTCTAAACCAAATAACAGCAACTTGTTTGCACCGTGGATTGTGAGACTTCACAAATACTGCTTTTTTCCTAGTAATGCTTTTGGTGATTTTTTTGAGAACTTAAAAGATCGGGTGATCTAGCTTTGTCTCTGTTTCTCAATTAAATCTTTTAATAAAATCTCACACTGCAGGTGGATTTTGCATTATTACACAGGATAATTACACTGATGTTGGTGTTACTCCACACATGCATTAGCCCCATATTTTAGGATTGTCACCAAGATGTCAGTATTTTCTACCATAGACATGGCACTAATCTTTTTCTAAGTATATCAATGTTAGAGCCTTCTTTTCCCATCTGTTTTGGAGCATTATTTCAGATCTGAAGGTGTACTTGGATATTGCTTTCCTGTCCTGTTTTCAGATTCAAGCAGGTATTTCCTTCACAGCCCTGAGAAAGCTCTGCTGCCCTCGAGGAGTGTCCTGAGGAACAGTGGGTTCTGCTTCATCCTTAGACAGACCATGGGAGCTCAGCTGGCAAAGAGGAGACTTCTTGAAGCTTGTTTGAATCATGACAGCCGTGTTAAAATGAGATTTCATTGAATATAATTAGAGGTCACTGACTAGCCCAGTCTGCCTTTGTAGATGCCAGTGACACCCAACCTCTGTTTGGATGATCCAAAAAGATGATTTGATTTCTGTCACAATTGCTGCCTGCTGATGACAAACATGATTGAGCTATAGGAGTTAAAAAGCAATTTTTTTCTACCAGTGCTGTTCCAATTTTGAGTTGTCTTTTTTTTTTTTTTCAGTTGGGAGCCCCCAGACCTATGATTTTTTTGCTTTGTAAATAGATTATTTAAATCACATGTTTGTTAGATTTTTACAACTGAAGTTTTCTGTGTTCTGCTTTACATGAAAGTGCAGTACCCTTAAACTCTTCTGATAAGACAAACTGTAAATTATATCTGAGTAATTTTTTTCTGAAAGCCGTCTGCAGCTTTACTGTACGGATGCTCTTTCAGTAAATGAAGCACTACTTATTTTAATTATTAGTGTTAATGGGCATGCTGTGGACAGTATTTGCTAATGTCAGGTAGAATCCAAATGATGTCTTTCTATGTTTGACAAATGTGACAGTAACTGTAGCTCTGACTCTGAAGGAATCGATGGTGTGTCCATGAGTAGTTGCTGGAATTACCTGTGATGCGTAAGCAGATGACCTTCTCTTCTCCCAAGCATCTTCTGCAGGCACTGTTACTAACTAAAAAGCCACATGCTACTAATTTGCCAGGTGCATGTGCTCCAGAACTCTCTCTGACTGATGAATGTCTTGTAGTTTCTCCTTGTGCATTTATCTCTTTGAAAGGTCTCTCTGCTCTTAGAGAAACTGCTGTGCTTCTCTCCACGTGTGATGCTGGCTACTGAAAGTCTATGGAGTTAATATAAGTAGATGCAAATAGAGCAAGGCCTCTAAAAAACCCCATATATTTTTCCCATCATACAAACTATGCCTGTGTTTAAGTACTATTTTAAAATTGAAAACATGCAGTGGCTTCCTGGAGCTCTATATGTACTCAAGAGTACATAAAATACCTTCTGAAACCATCTTTGCAGGAAATTGAGATTCAAATACCCTTGTCTTTCTTCTATGTAGAATGGTTACACTTCTTTTAACTTAAACATGTGTTTATATATGTATGTAAGTTCTATTTTCTTTTGACAAGCAAGAGTCATGTATGGGACAGTTCTTTCCAAAAGCCAAAGTTCCCTACGAGCTGGTGGAGGAAAAGGAAGATGTGAATGAAACAGCCTGAAACAGTTTTGATCTTGTTTGCAATATTCCTGTTTTGCAAGATACAGAGAAGAAAATCAGATATTTTATTCTTGAAACCTAAGAACTAAGCTGGTTTACAAAATTTGAAGGGATATTTACAAATAGCTATTCCTGCTTGCTTGTTATCATAGATGTTATTTGGGGCGGTTCCTGTCTTTGTTTTTATGAAATAGTTTAAAGTTTGGAGGATAAGCTGGATGTCTTGTATAAAATGGAAGATGAATCTTTACATGAATGGTGAAATGAACTTCTAGCTGCACTAAATGCTTGTTATTTACATGTTCCAGTGGTTGGACACTGCACAGAACAGCATTTATATATATTCATGTTTCTTGTCCCAAGTGCTAAAGGAGTTGCCAGCAATAGCGATACCTAAGGAAGTTGTCACATTCACTGGAGTTCTGTTTTCCTCCTTTCTCCGTAGCATTCCTGACCCATCTGCTGTGTGAATCTTTTTCTCCTGTCTCTTTTTACTGTCATCATTTGATTTTTCTCTAGCAAAACTATAGTGATGAGTTTGCTGTGCAAAAACACTTGTCCAAAGGGTGATGTGGAATATGAGTCTGATAAATCTTCTCTTCGTTTTTCTTAGAAGCTAAGTTTTACCTGGGATTGGTGAACTGGGCAGTCCTGATGCAGATCTTGGGCGAAACACATGTAGACAGTGCTGTTCCCACATTTCCCTCATTAATTACCACTGCCATCCCTTGATTATCCAAAATGGGATATCAGGAAATCCTGCTCCAATTAAGTCTTTTGGCGCTTTAATTCCAAGAATTATTTCATTATTGAGAAGGAAATGCCCAGACGTGGTTTCACAGTACTGATGAAAAACACTTGAACTTGCCTGCAAGCTTTCTGAAAAATTTCCCCCGTTTTTGAAAACTTGTTCTCTGCATTCTTAATTTCTGTGTCATTAATCAAAAAAGAATTGGAGTAATTTATTACCTTTGACAGGCAAATTGTCTTCTACTTCAGAGTACTGTTCTAGCTCTCTGGCAGTGGACAAGATTCAATTTTTAATGGAAATCTTCACCAAAAAAGATGTGGAAAATATGTAGCACGTTGTTTAGAGGTCTCAGGTGTAACAGTAGAGCATCTGAAAGGTGAGAGTGTTGTGTTTGAACGCTTCCACTGATCTGACATATGTAATGGCAGTAATTAAAACTGCTGGAAGTGAATCCATTTGTTTCTTTTTAAAATCAGGTCTTTGTCTTTTGCTGAGATTTATAAGCTTTTTTTTTGTTTTGAGTATAGTTTTAAGATGTTCTTCAGCACCTTTTTTCTTTGCTGTCTTGTAATTTGAGTTCTAGTATTTTAATTTAAAGGGCGTTCTGTTGTGAGAATGTGAAGCAACCTGCGTATGACAAGTTCTGAAGCACTGTCAAAAAGATGCACCGTGGAACGAAACAATGGCATCGTGTTGAAAACGTTCTGTCTTGACAGTTCCTCTTCTGCAGAACTCTTAATAGTTTTGAGAACTAGAATAGTTTTAAGATTTTTTAAAAGTTGTTCACATCAGCTTTTCAATTTACTTAAGTAAAAGCTGTCCTCCTTTCAAAAGGTCACTAGCAGTTGTTTGGAGCTGGCTACCAGAAATGGTTCTCAGGACTCCCCAATTGCTTTGTAAGATAAATCTTTACTCCATAAAAGTGTTGAGGAGTTGTTAATTTTTTGGCTTGTTTGGATAGTTTGGTTTTTGTACATTTCCTACTCTCCTGAAGGTACTTTGAAGGAGTGTCAACATTTGCTGTATTCAGTAGCATAAAGGTAGATGGGTTTTTATCTTGGGAGGATTGGGTAGCACTTTGGCTGAAATGTCATTGTCCTCTTCCATCTTTCATATTTTAATAGAGGCATTAGAATTTTATGAAACCTAATTAATTTGAAAGGAGCTGGTGTTTGCACAGACAGCTTGTATAATGCTTACAGCTCTGGGTATGCTTTCCTGCTTGATACCAAGGAAGGGATGGGATGTTTTAGGTTCTGAAAGTAACGTTAACTGTACTTGTATTTTCACCCTTTCTTCTGCAGCCCTTCCGATGTCATCTTTTGGAACAGTAGAGGGGTAGGTGAAGCTTTTCTGAGACAGGCTTTTCTTTAAAATATGGCTAGCAAAATGGCAAAAGTTGGAGGTGCCTTGTTTCTGGTTTATTTATCCTTTGAAGAACAAGGAAAACAGGGAGAGAGATCTCTTGTTGATACTATGAAATAGTCCTTCACTGTAATTAACAGCCTGGGAACTTTTCTGCTTGCTTTTCTTATCCCTGTGTTGTGAAAACTTGCTGTCCTGCTGGGATTTCTTTTTGGAAGGAATGCAGAGGTGTGTTCTAGCTAAATAGCATGTGCTTTGCCTAAAAAGCTTTCCTCGCCATTGAGCCCAGCTGGCTGCTGCACTCTGTATTTGTTTTGTCTTAACTAATTTTTATATCCATGTTTTAAACTAAACTAACACTTTTTGCATTAAATGACAAACCAAACACAATGTCCATAAATGAAACCAAACACTATAATCTACTAATTTTTGTTTTCAATGTGCAGCATTATGTAAACAAGCAGCCTACTAAAAAGGAAGATGTGGAAATAATGCTGGTGGCGTTTAAATGGTGCTAAACTAAAGGGATCAGCCTTTGTTGAAGGGAATGTTTATGTTGAGTTGAGGGTTTAGTGCTTCCTCTCTCTTAAATACAGAAGAGGAGTGAAGAAAGCAAGGTCTGGCTGGTCAGCACAAAATCTTGTCAAATCTCTGTATCTTTTGCTGCAGGAGATTATATGTGGTGTCACCATGGAACAGTAGCTGGAGTCTACTCATGGGTTAAGTTTTGGGGTTGCTGTAGCCCTGAAGTTGGTAGAAGTTCCAAGTATTCAAATTCTCTGAAAGGGAGCTACGAGTCTTTCAACTTTGGTCCAAATTAAAATGTATGGAATAAATGTTAGAAGGTAAAGCATGGAATAGAAATTCTATGTCAAAATAGTTATGAATCGGCGGTTAAAAGTCTACAACAGTGACACTGGAATTGTTGCTCTAAGATTGTGCTTGTATTTGTGAAGCTTTAAAAATATTTGGGGTTTTTTTTTTTCTCTTTTGTTCTTATGTCTCAATTTTTGGATCAACTGTTGGACCATACATCCTTGGCTGTAGGCAAGGATGGACTTACCAGAGCTGATACCTGTACTAGATGTGTTACTGGAACGTGAGCTTTGGTCTCAAAAGTGACGCAGAGCCTGAGCTACGTGGGTAGTGCTACATCATCTTCTGAGCTCTTCTAGGTAGTGCTCTTTCTCTCCCTCTGTCTCGCTGGCCTTCTGGGTGGCAGCAAGAGTTTGGGTTCTGGCGTGGTTCCTCTCACCTCCCCAACCCTTCTCACAGGCAGTTTGGGATGTGCACCCTTCCTTTTCCTCTCCCCTCGACTCTCCATGCCTGGCCCTGGCTTACAGCTGCAATTGCCACACTCAGTGCAATCATAAGCATGGGCAAGAGATGTAGACTTGCCTCTTCTTTGGCTTTATTGCTGTATATTAAAAAATTTCAAACCAATCGAAATATATAAATCTCTGGCTATTTGCCACACTGCTGTTAGGTGTCAGAGGAGATTTTTTTTTTTTATAATAAGATACAGCAACTGCTTGAGAGTCGAATAAAAATAAACTTCACAATACTACTAAAAACCAACAAAACTACCTATCTTATATTCTGTTTGGATGTTTATTCTCACGGTAGTAAGAACAGACATTTTTCTTCTAATGAATTTGTGTAGTTTAAAGCTGCTACAAGGAGAGGCATCTCCCTTTGCTGCCAGGGTGAGTGGCATCTGACCTGCACATAAACACTTTCCTGTTCTTGTATTCATTGTAGGCGAGCAGTCTGAGCTGGGTCGAGATGAGGATTTGAATCTATTTGGTGGTTCTCCACATTGCTCTTCAAAGAATTGCATTGCAGCACGGCTCTAGCCATTTTATTCCTTACACAAATGTCAGTGGACAGATTTAGGGCCTGGATGTCAACTCCATTCACTTACAGGTTTGCCTCGTGTTTATTAAACTGCCTGATCAGAATCAAAATAAACTTCCTGAAGTCAAAACTACTGATGATGAGAGCTCAAAAAGATACAAATAATTGCATTTGTAACCACAGTATTAAAATAGGGCAAACTTTTGCCTGTGACTCACCTTTTTTCCTAATACTAGTCCTTTTAGTAATGTACAGAATAGACACTTGAAAACACAATGATGAATTTCTCTATGCTCAATTTAAAAATCTCAATTCAGAAATTTATTTAGGTCTTCTCAATAAATGTAAGCTGTTAATAACTTCTCTGTGAGAAGGGAATATATGGATTTTTACTTAATGCTATTGTTTGGTACATAAAAAAACCCCCAACAAAATGTTGAGTGGTTGGATATTGCTAGGAAAAAAAAAAAGTTGGGGTATGAGAAGGAGATCTCTTCAGCTGTAGTCAACAAACTAAGAGGAGGACAGAAATGAGAATTTCTCCTGCGAAGCTGTCATCCTACACTTCTGAGGATAAAGTTTCAGTGTTACAACTGAAACATCATTAAAAAATATCGTTAACAGTCCTGACATCAGTCGTGGAAATGCAGAAAGTGACTCACAAACACTGTGACCTTTACGGTATTAAACCTTTTTAAGGATTGCTGTCCCCAGCTTCTCAGTAGCATTCTGAAACCATCAAGAAATGGTGACTTTTTTTTGAATTTGTTGCTGGTGTATATCTGAAGTTCTGTAGTATGGGAGGAATAGAGATATCAACCACAAAATACAAAGATTGTATATTATATTCGTCGTTCAGTTTAAACACACTAAATAAGATTAGAGATACTTCAAATGTAACAAATTTAAAATTCCCCTTTCTGTCTTAGTGGAAGTTTGGCTTTGAGGTAATTAACGAAGTGCTTGGTATTACCTTAGAATAGAAATTGGAAAGCGGGGAAAGGAGAAGAGAGATGAAATTTTGTAGTTTGGTGTTTCTACAAAAAAGTACTTCTTATGGCAGCATTTTTTTTTTTTTTCTTAACGTGGACAAGATGCTCTAAACTCATCTCTTGAGTCTAATTAGTGCAGGGCCAAATTGAGAATCTATTGTGATGTATTTTTTTGTGTGTTGGAATTTGGGGGTGAACTTAGTTTCTTTATGGGGAAGGGCAGGTTGGAGGGTTTTTTTGATATTTGTGGGGGGGTTTTGGTTTGGTTTGTTTGTTTGATTCCATTTAGTTGATCCCAAATTTCTTTACTTGGAAACCACCCCTTCCCCAAGGCCTCCTCCCCAAGAGCAGGTAGAATTAGGTGTGCCCTGATCTTGAGAGGCAGTAACAATTTAACTGCACCTCTCCTCCCAATTCATTCCTTTGAGAGGCAGGTAAGATGAACTTTTTTTGCAAAACAAATGTTCCAAATGCAGCATGAAGTGTTAAAGGATAATAATTGGCTCTACATCCTATGTAAGAAGACAGATGCTCTTTGCTAACTAACTCTTCACTAACTCACTCTTATCGCCCACCTTCCTGCACACATCATGATTATTCTGTGGGACTGCAGCAATTTGCAAACTCTTTAAATGGATAAAGGAAGACATATTTGTCATGAAAATGCTTATTTCCCAGATCTTTTTTTTTTCCTAAAGATGCTTTCAGTGGTCTTACCAGTTTTAGTGTGAGAAATCAAAGCTCCTTTCTCTTCCAAAAGAGATTTCGTATTCACGTTGCTTTGATAACAGTTTTTCTAAGCTGACTTGTGTGTCTGTAGGGTTTGGAATATCTCCTCTTTCTAAATCTTAGATCTTCTAAAGGGTGAATTGCAGTTCTTACCACCTCTGTCTTATCTTCAGAACTTTAGGTTTGCGAGTTTGCATGAAAGTTTTCCAGTGAATGAAAGGCCTTTTATTTTTCTCTGGTGAAATGAATTATTAATTTGTTTTGTACTGAGTTATGAGGAAATAGTAAGCTTCAGCTTAGTAAGTCTCCCAGCATTTTCTGTGCAAGCATACTGAGAATTTTCTTTCATTCTCTGGTTGTTCAAGGCAGTAATGTTCTGGTTGGCTTAGAGTATTCCTGTACGTTCACAGCTATGTGAACATAAATATGTCCTCAGGTGCTGATGTCTTAATAGACAAGAACGAGGCAGTAAAAATTTCTAGTTTGTCCACTATATTTCCATTTTATGGTTTGTGCTACTGAAAACACTGTTGTTTGAGACCCTATGAATATTCTGTCTTACTTTCTCCAAAAGGCTTGCTGTAACTTCAGCGGATGCACTTGTTTTGTGAAGACTCTTCAGCATGTATGGGTTAACGGTCTTTTCGGCATCAGCTCATTTTTCTGGCACGTTTTTAAGGGGGAATGTGCTTTTTGGGAATGGTGTGTGGTGCTTTGGGCCATGTGGTCTTTGGAAGAAGAATCAGCAAATGTTCTGTATAGCTCTTGTAAAACCAAAAGGGAAGTTTAGCCTATTGTTCTGTAATGGTTTTTCTTGTAGGCACTGTGAGGGCACTAGAAGTTGTCTTCAGCTCCTAGTAGACAAAGAAGTTTATCCTCACGGCAGGAAGTGAGTTTGGCTTCTATGTCTTACTTGTTTGTTATATGTATCATCAGTGAAACCCACAATTGTCAGTTGCAAGCAATGGGGTTAATTTCTAACTAGTAGTTGGCTTGCTTTACTGCAGTAAATACAAAAACGTAATGTATAACTCTTAAAGTCTTGGCAGAATAGTGCATAACTCATAGGAAACTCTTAAAAACAGAAATGTTTTCTACCAGCCTAATGCTTTGTGGTTTGCTTCAACAGTGGATCTGCTCTATTTAGTGTGGCATTGGTGGGGGGGATTTTTTTAATAAAACAAGTAATTGCTGATAGATGCACTTCGTCACTCCATTGCTGCATTGCTCCTCATTTTCTACTAGTCTTCTCTTTTTTTACTGAGAGCATTTGTCTCATAAATAAATCATGCCACAGAGAATCTGTGCTGTAGCATCATCCCTTCCATCTTTCCTACTAGCAGAATTGCTTTGACTTTGATGTGGACTAATTAAGTCCACGTATTTTTATGGACATCTTAGAGTAGTTAAAGAAAAGGTAGCTGAAAAAAATCTGTGCTTTTCTAAATGAGGCTATGGGACTTGTTAGGACTTTGATCTTGCATATCCTGAAGTTTGGGGGGTTTTTTTTGTTCTTTCTGGAAGGATGCTGTCTGGAGTATTTCCATCAAAGGAATATGGCAGGCTTCCCAAGAGCGTACCTGTTTTCATATGAAGAATCAGATTTCTTAGTTTTGCACAGGGCAAAACACGATCTCTGCATCCCGGGCAGGGTTTAATCAGACAGGTTTGTTTAGCTCGCTTCTTGAATTGCTTCCCAAATCACGTGCTCACAGATGAGATCGATACATTACCTAATAGGACGTTTAAAAACATTTCCACGATTTGCTGACACGGGGGAATGGTGAGGTAAAGTAATAGATTTTTGTACTAGATCTTAGAATACACTACTGCGGTATTGGCAAGCCCCTTGTTCTCATGTGAAATTTGCTACTGCAGTGGTGCATTGCAGGAAATAGATAAAAATCAACACACGGAACCTATCCACGCATCATATATATTCAGGGAAGGAGATGCATTTGAACCTTAAGCAGCTTCTGTGTTTTCACGAGGCAAATACGCTTTCCACTGTTAAAAGAATCTTACTGTAGACGGACATGCAATTTAATTTGAACAAGATCCATTATTTAAATGGTTTAAAAACACAATAGGCTCTTAAATGCATCTTTTATAGAGTACTTGAGAAATGATTTAGATTTGTAAGTGCTGGTGGTGGGGATGAGCACCTACTGAAGGAGAAGCAAATAAGCAATTTCAGCAGAGTCATTTAAATTCAGGAGAATTGCTTTGTTCTTGTTGAAATACAGCTTTTTTACTACTGTGACTATATATAGGAAAGCCAAAATTACATCTTTAGAACACCCTCCTATTTTCTTCCTGAGTTTGTGCTGTCTTTTAAGTTGTGCCACTTTTTCCTCCAAGGTTTCATTTCAGCCTCGTACCTGCTGTGGAATTTTGTGTGAAACAAAAACTTTAAAAAAAAAAAATTGGTTTGTGGTGGTGTTTGTTTTAGGGTTTTTTTGGTTTGTTTTTTTTTTTATATAATCTGATTTAATGACCAGCTCTTGGCATAATGTATCATCCAAAGTAAGGAGAGCAGGAAAAGAATCTGTATGGATGGGTTAGATGGTAACTAGTCAGATCTCTTAATTTCATGATACTTAATTTCATGAAGCTCTCTAGTTTTAGGTTGACTCTCACTGCTGTCTCTCGAAGAGCCCATGAACCGGAGCTGTGGTTTTGGAGCTTGGATAGACTTTTGGCTACAACATTGTTTTCATTTAAGAACATTGTCTTCCTTTGAGAGTTGATTCAGAAAAGCGTGTCGCCTCTTGTCTTGAGTATTGTCCGTACATATAATCCCTCAACTTCAGTGTCTTGGAGCTTTAGCTGTAATTCCCTTCAGGGTGCGTGCGCTCCAAGCTTAAGATAGCACAGATTGTCAATAGGAGTAACTCTCCAGCTGAATGGTCTAATTGGTTTAGAGCAGGAAGGCACGATTACTGCACAAACAGCAGCAATTGCTCTAAATGTGTTTCGCTGCCCCTCGTGTGGAGATGGTGGCACCAACAGTTGAGCCAGTAAAGGAAATAACGAGAGCGCTCCTCAACCTGTCTTAGTTGAGGAAAAATACATTAGGTGCAGATTGGATGAGATGAAGCAGAATGGTTCAAATCTGCCCCTTCCAGCAGGAAGGGGACAAGCAAGATGAGTTTACTGATGTTTTCCATCCTGCCACTTAGCGCAGGAGCTTTGATCTTATTGAATAAAACACCACATTAAAAGCGAGTCATTATTCTTGTTCTGAATCCTTGGGAAAAAATGACTGACTTGGAGTAGCTCACTTGGGAGAGGGAAAGGTCACTTTAGGACAGGGTAATCACAGTGTGTAACAGCATATAATGTTAGCAACTACTGCATCAAGTTTAGTAGATGAGAACTACAGTGTCTGTCCTCAAGAGGTCTGGAAAAAAGGTCTTGGAAGGTTTCTCTAACTCCTAGAGATAATTCTTCATATGTGTTAATCCAGTATTTGTGGATAAGGAGGAGGAAAAAGGGGGTTCAGAAATAACAGAAAAATCAGAAATAACTTTCAGTGATTTTTTTTTTTTTTTCTTATTCCATTTCTCTTTCCCTTGACTGGTCTCAAAGCTGCTGTAGTATATTTGGGCAGAGTGGGAAATGGTCTTTAACACAATTCTCTAAATTAATGCATTCAAGAGTTCAGGAAAGCATGTGGAGTCATAAAAAACCCTACTATATTGTCTGGCACTTAGTATATATAGAAGCATTTTTAAAGCTTTTTCTATGGAACTGTTCACAGTCTGTCTTTTTTTTTTTTTTAATGGACTCAAAGCTATTTCAAACTTGCTTCTTTCAGTTCAGATCAGTGAGTCTCCTTATTTTATACTGGACCTTTTTCCAACTGCTTCTTAGTGAAAAGTTACCAGTATTTTCTTGAACAGTGATAGGGAATGAACTCCTGCCAACGTAGGACTGGAAGAGTACTGCTCCATGAGTTATTCAGGTAACTACTGGTTGTGCTCTGGGATTGCTCCATAACAGCCATTCCCATTTGGTGGTTCAGCCTGGAAAAGGAAAGAGAATGCTCTGGCTGTTGCTCAGAGGGTGCTGGGATGTTACCTGCATTGTGGAACTTTGCTAGGATAACTTTATCCAGATTTTTCATCCCAAAGTAGAACAGGCAGTGTTATTTCAAAGGATGTTCCTGGTCCTTTCAGGCTTATTCTGGCTCTTGTTGCTTCCAGTTGGTGTGTCTAGAAGA
>BJBW01006288.1:39557-114114 GCA_004320125.1 Scolopax mira
TAGACTGAGACTAAAGTTCTTGCTGAAGAATTAGACTTGGTTTTGGGATGGAAGGGGAAGTGTACCCCTCAGACTTTCAGTAATGATAGTAACAATTTAGAAAATGAAATAATTTCTTTTCTTGCTTCTGATGTATCTAAATGCTATTTCTGTTTTACACAAAAACTTACTTTAGAAGTTGAGGAAATTGAAGTAGATTTGTGCTGGGAAATTTTTACTTCTCTAATGCTAAGGATTTGTACATGCACAAACACTTGAGGGATCTGTAACCAGTGTATTTTTTTTTTAGGAGTACCTTAAGAATCTGCTGCTTTAAGTTACTTGTGAACACATACCATGTGGCAACAACTTCCTTATGATCTCTTAACCTCCCAAACCTCCCACTGTCTTGTTAGTGTTCCCTAGCTCATCTTTTCCCGTGAACCTGTGTGGTGGATGAGCTTCGCAGACTGTGAAATGTAGGAGGTCTTTGGCTTATAAGCTGGTAACTGACAACAGCTCTCTTCTCAAAGTGCTTTGATATATTTGGCATGAGCATAAGAGGCAAGATTCCTTAAGTACCCTAGTGGAGAAGTTCTCTTTAAAAAGATGTTTTCCTCTCATGTACAGTTAAGTCAAAAAATGGGCTTCTAAAGCTACTTCTGAAATAGCTGGACGTACAGAAGGATGGTTTGCAGTAGGTAAGGTCTATTGTAAGCATCCTGCTTTGTCTGCACGGTTTGTGTTGCAGGGGCAATGGCATATTGCCACGTGAAACTGCTGCTCATTGACTTGAAGAGCCAATATGAAGTTGAAACAACTGGTGTTAGGTGCCCAGCGTGACCACCTTGCTGTAGGTGGAGGAAAGGAGAGCAGGAGGGGAACTGTAGGACAGGGAGCTGCTGGGGTAGAGCAATGCCAGCTGGATGCATTCATTTTCTCCACTGCTGTTCTGATGGTAGGATGGTAAACTAATAATAAGCTATTGTGACAATTTAGGAAGTCTTGAAGTGTCAGCACTCTAGTTTTTGACCTACTGATGCCTGCTGCTTTCTTTTTAACTCATTTAATGTCATAGCTAGGAGCAGTATTAGAGCTGTAGCCTTTTAGAGATGAACTCTATTGCCCTGTGTTACAGGAGATTTCAACCAGTTCCCTTTTGTCCTGCACTAATTGTTACATCCTGGGCCTGTTTAGTTTGAGGAAGAGGAGGCTGAGGGGAGACCCCATCACTCTCTACAACTACTTGAAAGGACACTGTAGAGAGGTTGGTGCTGGTCTCTTCTTGCAGATAACTATTGACAAATGAGAGGGAATGGCTTCAAGCTCCAACGGGGTAGGTTTTAGAATGAACATTAGAATGAACGATTTTTTACAGAAAGAGTGGTTGGGATTGGAATAGGCAGCCCAGGGAGGGGGTTGAGTCACCATCCCTGGACATGTTTAAGAGTCACTTAGATGTGGTGTTGGGGGATATGAAGTAGGGGAGAACTTTGTAGAGTAGGATTAATGGTTGGACTTGATGATCCCAAGGGTTTTTTCCAACCTAAATGATTCCATGATTCTATGATCCTCATTTGCTGGGCTGTTTAAACCTTCTTTAAAGGAGATACAGAGCCATCGCTGAGGGTCTGTGTGTGCAAGAAAAAAAACTCTGAAGAGGGATTTGGGATCTCGAATGTTGTTCCCTCCTGCAGCTGTGTCAGAGATATTGTTGGCTACGTGTGCATGTTGTTGTTGTGTACGTGTGCACACACCATGCTTATTGTGCAGGACCATTCTTTCCACTTTCTGTCACTTAAACTGATTATCATTTTCCAGAAGGAAGATGCTCAGGGTTGCTTCTGGTTTCTGTGTGAAGTTTTGTTAGAATATCAAAGCAAAAGTAAAAAGGATGGACAGAGGGTTTGGTATGGACTGAGAGGAGATGGCTGGGGATGTAGGGGAAGGGCTGGGTTGAATAATTGAGAGCGAGGAGAATAAAGGAGAGAAGCAAGCAGGGAACAGAATTAAATGATGGGAGGAACAGAATAATAATGGGAGAGGGTATGTAGGAAAGGGAAGACTCTACGTTTATGTCTTAGGATAAGGAAGGGATGTTCTTGTATCTGGGAGGACATGCCAGAGAAAAGAAGTGACAGGTTGATTCTGCCGCTGAAATGCTGGTTGACTTTCCCAAAAGCATGTGGACCATAAGCAAGATCTAACTCGCTTTTTAAAAAAGCTGAGTTGTGTTTTAGAGCAAGCATGTGACTTTATGGGTCTGACTGATTTAGATTACTCATTTGCAGTATTCTGTTCCGTCTTACGCTGTAGCCTCAAGAGATGTGAGCAAGGGTGGGAGTATTACGAAACAAGAGTAATTTGATTATTTGGGATGGGGTGGGAGGGTGGCAGCTTTGTTTTCACTTAGCAAATTGTTTAAAAGCACAGACAGATGAAAAGGAGACAGCTAATTTAGTTAAGAATAGCTACTGTGCTTTTTTGATATTGATTTCTTTCTTCACTCTGTTGTCTTAACTTTGTTTTCTTACAATTTTAGAAAAACCATCTTGAGCTATACTGAATAAATAGAGCATATGGATAGAATAGCTTCCTTTAAGTGATTGAGCTTCTTTCTCTTTTAACTTTCCACTAATTATTTTTTTTTTACATTCTTTGATTTCTCTTAATTTTCATTAAAATCAAAACTCTCAGGGTATGAATTTTCTGCCTTTTAGCCTAAAAGAATTGGTTTTTCCATGCTTGTTATGTCATCTGTTTACAATACATTTAAGCTAAAAGCTTTATTTTTAGCTGGCTAAGTAAAATAGCTGGTTGCTGGAGTTGTCATAGCAGCAATCTTAACAGATAGGCTGATCCTATTTAGTTTTTGCAGCCAAAGAGCGACCGTTAGGCAACAGTTTGACAGTTCTGCAGGATTTTTCTAAAGATGGAAATTGTGCTGGTGGTGGTGAATTTTTTTTTTTTTTTTTGGTCCTGCTTTAAAATATTTCTTTCTGTAGGTGTGTGGAGTTTGATTCAAGCAATCTATTTTCATCTAACAGAAATTAGGAGAATTTTGGATAAACAATATGTGAGATTCAGGATTTAAGTCTTAATTTGTGGAAGCTTGAAAATAAATCGCACAGTGGAGCATACTGCAGCCTTCCTCGTTGATTATTTTTTTAACAGCCACAAGTATTCTGAAAGAAAAAATGCCAGATGAGAACAGGATCATGCATCATTTATTCAGCACTAATTTTAAGTTGTGGCAGATTGGGCAGACATTACTGGTGAACATTGGAGGGGCTTGTTTGATGAAATGCACTGCCTGGGTTAGATGATAACCTAGTATTTTAGGTTTTTTTTCTTGATATAAAAAAAAAAAGGTGCTTCCATATTGACAAGTAAAAGAACAGTATTTTCAGATTAGTCTGCAGAGTAAGATGTTCCTCTGTAAGTGGTTTCTGTAACAGTGATCTGTTACAGAAGTTCAGTTACTCTTGAAACATGTGTCTGAATGCAGTTGCAGTTGTCTGAGATGAAAAGTGAATTTATTGTGAGGAATTTCTCCTGTCTGTACCTTCCAGTTGGATGGTGTTGGACCCGAGTTGGTTTCAATGTTACTGAGCAAAATGCTTACTCCTCCAATTCTCTTAAGTCTTGTAGTAGGCAGGGTAATTTTCCAAAAGATTTGTTCGAGTACCTGAGTTTAATGCTTTATAGAAAGGTTTGGTTGTTGTTGGCTTAAAGAGAGCTTCAGATATGATTGAGGGTCAAAAAGTCTACTTAACCTTCTAATTGCCTTTTTTTTCCTCCAAACCTGCTTGTTAAAATGTATTGTTATCCTAGGAATCAAATCATAGGAACGCAAACCCTCATGTCAGTCTTAGGTGCTTACTGATTTCCAGTGAATCATGGTAATTTTAATCAGGTACCTCTCCATTCTGGGTTGCTCTGGGTAACAGTCAGCACATCGCTTTCCAAACTTGACTCAAAGCCAGTCTGAGAGTGGCAAAAGTGACTTCTGTAGTTCTTTGACTGGTGTGGATTTAATGTTGTGCCGCTATTTTGTGGGCTGGTATGTCTATATCTGGTATTCATATCTAATGAATGAATCGGGCAGAATCTCCCAGCAGAGAAATAAAATGCCATATACCTGCAAACATTTTAATGTTCCAGTTATAATACAGTTTTTGAGGGGATCAAGGAGTTCAATGCTGTGAAAAAGTAGAGTTTGTGCTCTGGTCCTACCACCTCAAACTCCTGCCTCTTCACCCCTTCTACCTCCCTGTGGGACATCTGCTTTCCCTGAGCTCTGAGGTTCATCCCAGCCTACTCCATCATCCTCCAGAACCATTAATCTGACAAAAGACTAGTTTTAGCGTAACTTCAGTTTCCAGGATACCAAGCTGAACCAGCTTAGCAAAGGGGCTGTTGAGCAGCAAAGCTGTGATGGCTACACAGGTCCATCCTGCTGGTGCCTGGTTGGTATGGGAACAGAAATGCCCAGGTAGAGTCTGGGAAGAGTAGGACAGTGCCTGCTTACCCTGGCATGAAACACTCATTAAACAGGCTGAGAGTTATACATGGGTTTATTATTGTCCATCCTCAGATGAGACTTGCTCCCTATCAAGACACAGAAGTGTGTTGGACAAATTAATATGTCTAATGGGTGGCTTTGTCACATGGGGGCAGAGCCATCTCCCTCATTCAAAAGGCAGCAAGTTAAAAGGAATGCTTGTGGTTAAATCTACCCCGTTCTGCTGGACTTGGGGATGTGTTTCTGTCACTCATGGTGTGTGTCTGTTTCTCTCTTTCAGGCCAAGTCGTGCATTTGTCATATGTGTGGTGCCCACCTGAACAGACTCCACTCTTGCCTCTACTGTGTCTTCTTTGGCTGTTTTACAAAGAAACATATTCACGAGCACGCAAAGACAAAGCGACACAATTTAGGTAAGGTGTCATCCTGATGTACTCACTGGTGCCCTTTCACTTGCTCTATTATCCCTGCCAATTCCAGAGCAGTAAGGTGGTATGTTCTTGTAATTACCTCATTAGACAGAGCGATCAATTTTATTTGTGCTTTGGGTAGATTAGTGGCGTTATTTTAAATGTGCTTAGTCTTCCATTGTATCATGGATAAGTTTTTGTTCACAACTTAGAATTTGAATTATTACTCTTTAGTGTCTAATTTATGAATTAATGTCATATATAGGGAAAAAGAATAAAAATGTGTGTAGGCAGTTGTTTTTTCTTTTACTAAGTATGAAAACTAAACTAGAGCATTTATTTCAGTGAACTTTTTTCCAGGGGTCATGTTCACATTTTTGTTCTTGCTAAGGAAAAAAATATCATTCCATCATTACTGTCACAATGAAGACTAATCAAGTAACAATGAGAATTATTTAAACTTTTAAAGTTTTAGTTTTTTTTTCTTTTGCGTTGTTGTTCTTGGCTTCTTTTTTCCAGTGGGGCCAGGAACTGAAGTAATAAGGAAACAGTTTAACTGATAAAGCATACCTTTTCCTCAGCTACCTCAAAAACATTGGTAAAATGCCAACCATCAAGTTCTTCTGTCAGCTTTGGTGCTACATGACGTTCAAAACCGAAAGCATTCAGTTTTAAGTTACTTATTGCTTGCAGTTCAGAGCACTCCAGAGTTTTAAAATTATCAGAATTTTGCATTATATTTAAATTCTGCTTGTGTCAAAATGGATGTATGTAACTTTGCTTGGTGAACAACACACTTCATTTTTTCAAATGAAAATACTTGGTGGAGTGATACAGAAAACAAAGCATTATTTCATGAAATAAATTTTCTCTTGACCAGTTTTACCATCATTCTCATTTAATTTATCCCAAGTGCTTATGGAACAGACTGTCTTCATGGAAAATAAAGACAAAGATGCTCCAGAAAGCCAACTGTGCTGGGTATTCCTGTGCTTAAACTGGTGTGTAAGTTCACTATTTATGGAAAATATTATTTAAAACAGGCAATCATTATCGTTTCTTCCTCCATACATGTGAAGAAAGAGGAAAAAAAAAAATTTAGGCTCTGGGGTGGTATAGCTTAAGTTTGTAAATTCCTTGAAAAATATAATTTTGGAAAGTAATACTGAATATCCATAATGTTTATAGAAGTTTTTAGCCTTTGAGTGACATAATCATAATTCTTGATGTCAAGGTAGGCAGCAATATTCAGTGCGAACTCAATCAGAGAAGCTGTGCTTCAAAAGATAAGTTCAGGAGGAAAAAAAAAAGGAATGTACTAGTATGAGAAGACATCTGAAATGAGTGAGTACTGATAAGGCCGTATCTGGAATTCCTGTGTCCAGTTCTGGACTACTTAGTAAGAGAGAGATTGGAACTAATGAATCGAGACCAGCAAAGGGCCACAAAGATGGTGGAGGTACTGGGACACCTCGTGTGATGGAACGCTGAGAGCACTGTGATAGCTTAGGGTAGAGATGGCTGGAGGCAGGATCTCATCAGTGTGTACAGATATCTGAAAGAATGGTTAAAAAAAGTGTGGCCGGGATACTTAGTGGTGTCCAGTGACTGTACAGGAGGCAGTGAGGGCAAAATGAAACACCGGAGGTTCTGCCTGACCATCAGGGAACATGTTTTTACTGTGAGGGTGACCAAGGATTGGAAGTGGTTGCCCCAAGAGATTGTGGAGTCTCCATCCTTGGAGATATTCAAAAGCCATCTGGATGTGGTTCTGGGCAACCTGCTGTAGGTGTCTCTGCTTGAGCAGGAGGGTTGGACAAGGTGATCTCCAGAGGCGATCTCCCTGCCAACCTCAACTGTTCTTTGAAAATTGAAATAAAGAAACCAACCCTGTGTGATAATTTTTTTTTTAATTGCTTTTTACAGGGTGCAGTCTCACAGAACATTTGAAGTCAGTTCATTAGGTGAAATTATTTGGCTGTCTTTAACAATGTAGAAATTACTCTAGGTATAAACTCTAAGGTATTCTGGTAAAGTGTATATATGTATAAAAAACCTTTTGTGCCAACAAAAGTTTATGGCCAGGTTTAAGGTTTAACAAAATATAGTGCTAAATTGAGACTGTAGGTAGCATTTATCTGTTTACCTGTGGATTCTGTGTAAACACTGTACTATTTTTACCACTAAACATATTTATGGAAAACCTTCTAAAAGAGCTTTATAGTTGCATGTGGTGGGAGCTGCTCTTTATGTATTTGGGAAGCCTAAATTCTTTTTTTTTTTGTGCAAGCTAGAATTTGCTTTGTCTGTTGTAGTGAAACATCTTTTGTTTCTTTAAAGAAAAACCAAAACTGGACAGAGGAGAGAGGTTCTTTGAAGATGCTCTCTTGCTTGAAGACTGTTGTAGTAATTCTCATGGTATTAGACAATTAAGAATGTGTCAGATAAGGTACTTCCCAAAAGGAATAGCCTTTAGATAAAAAGGGCAAGAGTTAATTATACAAGCCAAAGTACAGAATAGAGTATTGTATCATCCCAAAAAGGATTCTTTTACAGCTAAATATAGTGTGCTCAGTGCACAAATACATGTAATGTGAAGATTGTACAACTGACTACTTGATTTCTAGTTTTGGAGATTCCTTTTCTATTTTTTTAATGTATGTTTTGGTGTTTAATTTCCAGCTGCATGTGAAATGAGCTGTAAAAATATTTTTGTAATTTTGCTAGTGCTTCTGGTTGCTTTTACTGCTGCAGTTTTGGTTGGGGAAATAACATCTGATAGGTGAAAACGAGTTAAGTGCTTTGAAATTTCAAAATGAACAGGAATTATTTTAAAACAGTTGGTGACTTTTTTGCTGAGCCAACATCAGTCTCCATGGAGACCAGCAGGAACTGCACACTTAATCACAGTTCTAAGAAATATCATAGATTTTGGCTGTAACAGCTGTCTGAGCACTGGAAGTGATGTTTTTGCAGCTCACTGCTATATGTTTCAGGAGGCTTCAGGATCATAGTCCTGAGTGTTCTTAAAATAAAATTCCTTGTTATCTCTGCTTCCCTGAGCAATATAAATTAGACACTCACACCCTGACCTTACAGTGATACCCATGCTCTTGCATCTGCTTGCCTACTCAGTGTGTATTAATAATACTGTACTTATTTTAATCTATTCCTTGAGTTGTGGATGTGGGTGACACGGAGGTGAAGTAAGATGCAGCTACATGAGCTGCTTTTTTCACTCTCTGCATTGCAGTCTCTGTTAGTCCATCACCATGGTAGGCTGGGTTGAGAATTGTTAATGCAATGTAAAATTTTTATACAGCTGTAAAAACCTTTAGCAGGACACAGATAAGACTGACTTTTCCAGGACAATTCAAGCTAGCCTTTTCCAGTTCTGTTTCAGTGATGGGTTTTTTTTTTACTGTGTAGGCATCCTTCAACCCCCTCAACTACATGAAAACATTTAGTTATAAACACCTTTGGGTCTGGGTCTGTCCTAGGACTGCTCAGAAATGGTTTTTGTCAAACAATGTAATATGTGAAGGTGTTGTCAGGAGCAGGTGAGGCAGGGCTGGCTGTCCATACCATCCTTCAGAACTGTAAGGTATTTAATCAAAGTCTCTGTAACAGACATCTGATTAGAAGTGTTACAGATCTGAAACCCATCAGCCAAAGCACAGTGTTATCTTAGTCTGTGGATGTTGTTACTTCAGGAAATAGTTTCTGCTGTTGCAATTTTAATAATACAGAATCCTTAATTTTTCTTTTTTTCCTCTTCTCCCAGTTTCATAAAACATGTTTTGCTTCTTTGAAGTGGTTGTACTGGCTGAAGCTTTATGGTAAATATCCAGCTTTCTACCTGGTAAGGGTCAGCAGAGGTAGCTTAGAGAACAGGCAGCGGTGTAGTTATGTTAAACATTTTTTCCCTTGTTCTACTCTTTTTTCTACTGCTTTGCTTTTCAAAAACTTTACGAAGAAGATACTGCTGCTTGGTGCTTGTGTCCCAGTAGCTGCCAGTAGCCTGTCTGGAGTTACAGCCTGGTTCCTTTCTGGTACCCACAACGTTCAATGATTTGAATTCTCAGTTAATTCTTTGACTTCTATTTTATGTTTCTTAATATGCTGCTTAACACCGAGCTGATGTTATTTGAGAGTTACTCAGTGACTCCAAAACTTCTTTCCTGAGTAGTAATTGTTACTGTTACCTTCCTGGCAGTGATTAGAATTTCACCGTTGGTGGTATTGCCTATTCATTCAGTATCATGAAATCCTTCTGGAGCTTTTTGCAAGCTTCAGATCTGGTTATTCTAAATGAATGTGTGTCATCAGCATACTTTATCTTCTGTTGTAATCTTTCCAAATCGGGTTCCAGCACCTGGGGAATCATCTGGTGGTTTCTGCCCTTGTCAAAACTGACATTCGCTTCCTTAAGTCTTCTACAGTTGCTCAATGAAGGAAAATACATGGTGACTTAGTCCCACAGCTGCAGGAAGGTGTCTGTGAACTTGAAATCTTGAAGCTGTAGTAGTGATTCTTTTCTCAGTTTCCTGGTTAGGACTGAAAATCCTAGGCAGATACCGAATGAAGTTTTAATATGAGTGAATATTTTCTGGTTTTATTATGTAATGGTTAAAACTTTATAGGGGGATTTATCATATAAGAAAACTAACTCAATTTTTGGAATTGTTGATTTACGTATCCTCCCTTGGGAGACTTCTCCCCACATGCTTTAACATGTATTTTTTTAAAAATATATACATACACAGAGTGTCTTAGCTGCAAGAAGAGTCATTGTTATGAGGCTTAGGAAAGTCTGTTACATATAACCTGAATTAGATTAGTTCAATTATGGCATCAAAGCTCTGTGTAGACCTATTTGAACTCCTTGGTACAGATCAAGCTCATGCATTTCCATGCTATGTATACCTCTGTCTGTTAGAGATACACTCCTAACGTATACTATCTTTGGAAAAGCACATAATACGTTTTTTGGTTAAAAGTCTTAGTCTGCTGTAAGGCCCTGCTCTGAAGTTGAAGAACAGAGGTAGGTGAAATAGCAGAGCTGAGGTTCCATGGTTAAAAGACTAAACAAGAACCAGTTGGAAGACTGAAGCACCATTCAGTTTCTAGGGAGACTGGCAAACAGTTGATTTCAGAATTAGTCCTGTTAAGAGTCCATTCACTATTTATTATATCACAAACTGACTGTGAAGGAACTGTTTTTTCTAAGTGTATCCTTGTGTAAGGTTCAGTCCAATAAATATGTTTGAGAGGAACCGGGTGGGTGACCACAATAATAATGCTCATAGATTAGGTTGGGGATTTTTTGGTAGAATTCGAAAAGCTTCTACTTCCCCTAGTAAACAAATAACACTTTTTTTTTTAATCTGATTCAGAGGAAACATGGCAAAAAGTTGGTTTCTATATTTGAAGTTGGTCAAAGGAGCAGTAACCAGATTTTTTCTGAATACATAGCTGTCTATTGAAATGTAATATGTAGTCAGAGAACACTAGGTAAAGGAACGGCAGTAAAAGTTATTTAAGTTTCATTTGAGTTGGAAGGTATTGACCGTAGTGTTAATTCTGCACGATGGCAGTGAAGTAGAATTCTCTTGTAAACAGTGAAGACTGTTGTTATACCCTTTGTGGAAACGGCAATTAAAACAGAGTGTATTGCAGTGCTAGAGTAGCAATTTAGTTTTTCTTTTTGTTCTTTACCTACTGCCTCCTTTTTTTTTTTCTCTCTTTTAAACCAGTAGCCAACAGGTAAGTGTTTTTGTGGCCTGTGCTAAAAAGGCCTTCTGTGTTTAGGCTCAGAAAGGGGTAAAAAAGGGCATCTGTGCATTTTAGCAGCCTATTAATTTGAATTCTGGTCTAATGTTTTGTTTGGGGGTGTTGAAAAAAGTCTGTTAAGGAGATGAAGGCAAATGGAAAACAGGATACAGTGTTTTGTAGTTCTGTCAGATATAGATTGTGTCAGACTAATATGTCTTTTTCATAATATAACTGATAATATAACTTTTCTTACAAGAAGGAAATACACTGTACCTAATTTGTCTAGACCAAGTGAAGAATTTGACATTTTGCCCCCTTGGAAATTATTACTTGAGGTATAAGTGACAAGGATTAATGTAAGAATTGTGGTGTACGTGAGGCAGGATAAAAGGAGACTGATGATGAATAAACTGAAAGCAGAGTGTGTGGGATGTGTGAACTTTACTACCAGAACCAGCCCTGGTTTACTGCTATTTTTGAGTAATTGAAGAGAAGGAGTTACATCTGTGTATGAAGTGCACGATGGTCACAGAGTCTGGAGGTATTGCTTCTATTGAGGGTCACTGGGTAGGCCTATGATAAGAAATAAATAGCCTTATTGACTACAGTAATAGAACTGAGATGAAATTTGATAGTAGGAAGTATGAACTCTAGGTATTTCAGTGTAATACTATTGTTGTGATGTCAACCAGAGGATCATTGTTTCGAAGCAGAGGAGGAGAGAAGCATTTTGGATGTACAGGTCAGCCATGGGGCATGGCTTGGAAGCTCCAATATTCCAATATTTGCTGTTTTACTTGTGCAAAGTATTGCAGGCAAATTCTCATATGATGGACATTGTAGCATGGCATTCCTATAGCTTAGCTCAAACTTCGAGCAGGACTGACCTCGTGAGAAGGCAGCAGGCTTTTTTTCATTGCAACAGCAAGATTAAGTAGGGAATGTTTAACAATTTCTCTTCTTTAAACCTGAATAATTGTGGGATCAAAAAAAGGTGCTTTAGCCAGGAGGATTTAATCCTTTTCAGTTTTCAAAGGTTTGCTCCAAATGTGGGAGCTGTTAAAAGTTCATAGAGTCAGTAAAGGGCAGAGAGAAGACTGACAGAAGGCAAAATATCTTTTATAATAAGGAGCTCTCAGAACCTTAAGTTATAGGCACGCTACGTGCTCCTCTGTAGTATATAGGGTGCATGCACACATGTGTAATGTCTGTGTCTATATGGTACGTGTATTACTGAATGAGGTCAAGGAGCTGCTCATAAAAAATGAACATAAAAAGTTTTGACAGATTGATTCCTCTAAATTAACAGTTAAAAAATGTTTAGCATCTAGATTCTGCAGGGATACTAGGACACTTTTCCTTCATCTGATCATCTCACCTTTCCTGGTTTGAGTTCATGTGCTGATGTAGGACAATACTCTGAACTGTCACAGAGGCAAGTGTATGGCATAGATGTTGGACATTTGGCTACTAGTTTTGAGGGGTTTGCAGCACAGCATTCGGTACTTGCCATGTTTGGATTGCAGGCAAATCAGTCCCTTTAAATATTTAAATTCAAGATCCCTAGGGGGTCAGTGTGTGTCTTGAAGATTTTAGCACAGGCCACAAAAACACTTACCTGTTGGCTACTGGTTTAAAAGAGAGAAAAAAAAAAAAAAGGAGGCAGTAGGTAAAGAACAAAATTATTTTATCTCAAATGTTAGGAGAAGAAAATTAAAGATTTAGTTTGAGAGGGAAGGATAATGTTTAACTGTGTTTAATCATTTTAAATTTGTATTAAAAGATTGGGTATCTCACCCTGCATTTTTGGCAACTGCAAAAGGAAATTTGGGGGTCCACTCCCTCCACCATGTCCTGCAAGTAAGTGCCTACAATTCTCAAGGATTTCAGTGGGCAGTAGCTTGAATCGCCATTTAGTGGGATGAGCCTTTTATTTTTATTTATATAGATAAATAAAAGTTAAGTAGACTTGTTATGTGGCTTGTAGATTTGATAAGCTTGTGATGGCCTTGCTAGAGACTGAAAGGGTAAGGGGGAAAGCATGAATAGCTTTTAATGCCTGCTCCCTATTTTCTGGCAAAACCTCAAACCTGTAAGTTGATCGATGCCTCAGATGAGTCTGGTTGTGTGTTTTGGTATTTATTGTTTCCTTATTGAGACTAGTAAGATTTTCTTAATTGTATCAGTAAAGCTTAATATCTTATCAGTTCATAAATTCTGATCTGTGGTGCAGTTTCCAGGTGGCAGGAAAAGAGGAAGAACGCAATCAAAGAGCTGTTTTGTACTAATATATCAGATAGAAGAACAAATGGAGAGCTGGCTTGAAGTCTAGAAAATCACTTATTTTGAACTTGAGACTCTTATCTGGAACTGGTTTAACGATTAACAGTTGATGTGAGAAATTAGGGAGTATGAATTATCCCGGGATGTTGACTTAGAATACTGTCTACAAGAATTATAATTTAGTCTTCTTTGTTACAGAAGGTGAACAAAATGCAGGTGACTTGCATAGAATAGGAGTGTGTGTTGACTTTGTGTTGAGAACATGCCAAGATTGAGTCAGAAGTTTTGCAGCAGAATTAATTTCAATGGAGGTAAAAATTGACCTGAATTCTGTGTCATTTTATTGTACTCGAATGCAGCCGGTGTTCCAAGGAAGGTGATCCCAACACACGACTCACAAATATCTCATATCTGATGGAAGGCTGGCGTATGATATGGTGCAATATCCCAGTATCAACCGAGCAGCTTTAGTTTTGTTCACCTGAGACTTTTGGAAACTCAACGTACAAGTTTGTTAACTGGAGGAGACGTGCACACGCGTGCTCTGGATGTGGCACTCGCTCTTCCCTGCTTTTTCCCCATGTTGTTGTTATGTTCCCATCATCTCTGGTCTCTTCACATTTTCACAAGGACGTCAGTGGATATATTTGGCAAAGTGAAGCACTCAGGCTTAAACAAAACACTTGACTTGGCTCCCAGATGGAAAGTTTGAAGACCTCTTGCTGCCTAAATTTAAACTTTCACCCCTGAGCTGTTGTCTTTTGAAACTTACTGTCACTTGCACCGGTAGATAAAGTTGCTCTCGTTCCCGCGTGATCTCTGTGATGCCTCATTGTTTCTCCAAGCTGACAGCTTTATTTTTAAATGAAAAACGAGATATCTTTTGACTTTATCTCTGTGTTGCAGCTGTTTAGAATTTTGTATATGAAGGGGTATGAGGAGCTCTGACTTCAAAATAATGGTCAGACGCCATTGGTTCTACGCCCGTTGTCAGCGTAGAAAGTATAAAAGCAAAGAAAAATGTTACATTCCAAGAGGACTTCTTATTCTTAAATTACTTTACCTGTGATCTGGTAGTGGTTATTTCGATTTTCTGAAATGGAAAACTAAATTGATCAAATTTAATAAAATTATGATTCTTCTAAATTTCTTCTGGTTCTTCCCTGTGAAAGAAAAAAGTATATTTCTACTGAATGTGTATTTTATTTTCCCAGTATAATCAATTCTGTATGTGTATTAAGTTAGAACTGAATTAAAATACGCTGATTTCACCCCTGCCCCTTCCTAAGAGAAATGTTAAGAAAGCCAAATACTGGAAGGTGGGAGTAGCAGCCATCCTGGAAGGACCTTCCTAAAAGAGATGCTCATTGTGAGGGATGTGGAGCATTACGGCAGAGTTGGCAGGGGATTAATCTGAAAAATCTAGTTTATTGGTTCCTGGTTAGTAGTTCCCAAACTATTTATGAATTTAAGGCCCGTTTCTGTTAGTTTTGTGACCCCAAATGTTAACACAAATGATGAAACTTGTTACATGTGCATTCTCGTACTTCACTCTCATAGTGACTTTTTAAAAATTGAATATTCTGGGGCTCGGTTTGGGGTAAAACTTCCCAGGAATTTAGTTTTTTTTTTAAAAAAATAATAAATTTTAGCCTGTTGTTAACAATAAGGTGAAATTTGTGTTCCCTCCAAATCCTTTGAGGGAGATAAGTCTTGCATGGCCTTTGTCCTCTTGGTGTGGTGTAACTTCAGTTAGTGCTAATGAATTGCTTGCTTTGGAAGAATTTCTGTAAAAGAGTCCCTTCAGGGGTTCCTCTGTTGGGGACCCCAAAGCCCTGCAGACCTGGTGATATTTTGCATTTTGCCCAGGAGAAAACACTCTTTTTCACTTCAAGACGACCAGAATAAGAAGGTTAAAGTTTGTTTCAAGAGAAGAAAAAATCAAATTATGCTAATTTGAAACAATTAACTTAGGAACTTGACTAGTGGACCCCTTCCCTGGGATCCTGAAACTGAACAGCCAGCTGTGATTTGGCTTTCATGAGAAACTCCCGCCTGCCCTTTGTGCTGTAATCAGCCCTGTGGGGCCACCTTGTCACTGGTGCTTGAGGTAATTTGCCCAAAACCTACTGCAGTCCTTTTAATGACATTAAAAGTGTTGGCATATATACAACTGTATTGTTCACGTAAGTGTGCTGGAGAGAGGACTTTTGCTGAAGGGTCCTTAATCAGGCGCTGGACAATTAACGGCTTTTGCTCTGCCATTGTTTCTGTTAAACCTTCTGATACTTCTCACCAGAAATTCATCCTGCTCTGAACAAGTGGTTTGTGTAAGGTGGTCTCTTGTTGGCCTTTGATCTTCATGTCTGTATGACGTGATCCACACGTGTAAATCCAGAAAGCTGGAAAAAGTAAGGAATCCTCCAAACACAACGTATCCCTGCCCATTCCCAAGGCAGATTGAAAGTATTAGTGTTCACAGAGATTCCTATTTATTTCATATTCTGCCAGCCCTGTTCTGGGCTGTCTTTTTTTTTGGGTGGGTGGGTGGAGGGGGGGCAGTTTGTAAAATCTCTTAAAAAATATGTGGAGAATAATATTGGAATTTATATTTAGACACCATTACATTGGATTTTCAACCATTCTTTGTTGAAAACTCTGCATAACTGGTAGTGCAATAGGTAATGGAGTAAATATTATCATGATTAGAGTTGTTTGGTTGGGGTGTTTTTTTTTCCTTCCCCACCCCATGGTCCCTCCACACCCCCCACCATGGCATAAGTGTTTTGTTACTGATCTCCACCACACCTAAGATTCTTAACACCTTCTGAGATATTTTGCTAAAGGAGCTTATTAAGTCCTCTGGGCCCCAGGGTGAAAATTCTGGTGTTTGGATGTTACAGGAGGTAATGCAAGCACTGCTTATCCTCTCCCACAAACAGACTGTGGGTCAGATAGACTTCTGCTGGCAGAAGCCATTGCAGGGCCATTCTCCATCATCTTTGAGAGGTCCTGGAGAACAGGCAAGGTGCCCAAGGACTGAAGAACAGCCAATGTCATCCCAGTCTTCAAAAACAGCAAGAAGGGAGACCTGGGAAATTACAGACTGGTCAGCCTCACCTCCATCCCTGGAACGGTGATGGAACGCCTCATCTTGAGTGTCATCTCAGAGCATATGGAGGACAAAAAGCTATCAGAAGCTGTCAACATGCATTTACCAAGGGGAAGTCATGTAGATGAGTGGACAGTTAAGTGGACTGAAAACTGGCTAAAAGACAGGACCCAGAGGGTTGTGATTAGGGGCACAGAATCCAGCTGGAAGTCTGTAACAGGTGGTGTTCCCCAGGGGTCAGTACTGGGTCCAATCCTCTTCCATATATTCATCAATGACCTGGATGAAGGGATGGAGTGCATCCTCAGCAAGTTTGCTGATGAAAGCTAGGAGGGGTGGCTGACACCCCGGAAGGCTGAGCCTCCATCCAGAGTGAGGAGGGTTGGGCCGAGAGAAACCTAATGAAATTTAACAAGGGCAAGTATAGGGTGCTGTACCTGAGGAGAAATAACCCCCTGTACCAGTACAGGTTGGGGGTGACCTGCTGGAGAGCAGCTCTCAGGAGAAAGACCTGGGAGTTCTTGTGGGCAACAGGATGACCATGAGCTGGCAATGTGCCTTTGTGGCCAAGAAGGCCAATGGCATCCTGGGGCGCATCAAGAAGAGCGTGGCCAGCAGGTGGAGGGAGGTCATCCTGCCCCTCTACTCTGCCCTGGTGAGGCCCCATCTGGAGCACTGGGTCCAGTTCCTGTGCAACATGCTCTAGGTAGACGTGTTCTGGCAGGGGGTTGGACTAGATGATCTCCAGAGCTGCCTTCCAACCCCATGGGATTCTATATTTCTAAAGAATAAAATAATGAAGAACATAAACAAAATGATAGCCAATAGGTATTACGCAGACTTATTGAAATATTTGTTCTCTTTATTACATAATAGGAGAAGCAACAAACAGCTTGACAGAATGATTGAAAAAGTGGTTTTGAAAGAGGAGGAGGAGGAGAAAAAAAGGATGTATGGGACTAAAGGAGGAGAGGGGGCAGGAGGTTGTTGAGAGGGGTAGAGGCTGTGAACGGTGGGTGAGGTGGGGTTGGGAAGAAACTTTACCCAACTCCCCAACCTCACCAAGGCCTCTGGCCCACGAACAGGGGACAGCACAAAGGCTTCACCTTCCTTTGCCTGATGAGACCGACAGCAGGATTCGTGTGATTTGGCTTATTTATGACTTCAGAGTAATTCCGTGCTGTGTCTTGGAGGCCACCTAATGTGGTAATGGTTCCTTTTGTTTAAAACAAGTTTCCATCATGCTAAGATTATTTTTTTGAAATAATGCTATTTATCTGGAAATAAAATAAATGGAGGATACAGTCGTGAGGGAGAATGGTGATAGGTTTCTCAGCTGTCTGCTAAATGGAGATTGTATTTTATTAGCTCACCTTTGTATTTTATTAGCTCACCTACTGATTTTTATTTTATTTTTTAAACTTTGATTGTAGCTTTTTCCCCATATCTTTGTACTGAAAATCAGCAATTGGCTATGACTAATTTGCACTTACTTCTTTCTCAGTGTATGTTAAAGCAAAATATAATTTCCCAGTTAGTTGATTTATTTCGTTTCTTGGCTTTTTGTTGTTTAGGGTTGTGTAAATACTTTTAATGTTGGTCAGTGTTCATGTGCCCGTTCCCTTTTAGTGAAAGTGAAGTGTGTGACGTGTAACCTGTGGAATAAACTACTCCAGAAAACAATTCCCCTGCACAAGTACCTGAGCTTTCAGTGCTTCTCTTTGAACCTTCGTTTGGATAGGTGCTTTCTAATTATTTTAATGGCTTTGAGTAGAAATCACTGAAGTCTTAGAAAAAGACAATTCAAACTTAGATATCAAATCTTAAAGCACTAGTTCTGTATGTATTTAAGTTATTCACTGTAATTACGCCTTTTGGTTACTTAAGTCTTTGAAAGGTGTATTGTGAATTACAAACAACTTGGAAGCATCTAATGCTTTGTTGTTTTACCCAGTTTTTTTGCTGTGCCAGAAGCAATTGAATAACTCATACTGTAACTAGAAAATTTTCCATGATTCTTTTTTTTTTTTTAAATCCTCCAGATTCTAAGGTACAGGTTTTACTTTTTGTGGACAGCTGAGAAGAAAGAGTACCTGACTTTGGAAACCTGCTTTAAAACATCTTCTAGTTTATGAACTCATGTCTGTCTTTTTTTTTTTTTCTCCTCCTCCCCAACTTCCCTTCTGTTTTGCAGCCATAGACCTTTTGTATGGGGGTATATACTGCTTTATGTGTCAAGATTACATATACGACAAAGACATGGAACAAATTGCCAAAGAAGAACAACGAAAAGCTTGGAAATTACAAGGTTTGGTTTTCCTGCCTGAATTTCTTGTTTCTGTTTTTAATCATACCTGTCCCTCCCATTTGTCAATGGCAAAAAACAGTAAGGGGAAGAAGGAGCTCTCTAGACGTAGTAGTGAAGGACTTGGGAGAGAGAAAGAGATGTCTAGCTGTTACTTTCCAGGAGTTAGACTGTTAGTTTAACATGTGCGCCACAACTAACTGTAGCAGAAATATTTTATTTCTAATTGAAAAAAAAAATAAAATAGAAAAATATCGAATATCAATCCTGCAAAACTTGCGTAATATCAGAGTCAGATCTGTATTAGGTAGAAAACGTAACAGTCTGCTCCTTTAGGCTAATTTAGGTGATAGAGGTGATAAATCTGTTCCCCTCACATAAATTGCCACCCTTGTGTGTGAGATTTTTTTTTTTTCTAATTTTTTTAACTAGAACGTGCCAGCTTACTTACACACCTGTGCTTTCATGGTACACGCACAGTATCTATGTAGAAGTATTTACACACAAATATATGTACACACATTTGTTTTATTCAGTTTGCTTTCCCTAATTTTTTCTTTTTTAGCCTTCACCCCAACAGTGGTTTCTCACTACCAGTGTACAATGACAGGTAAGAGGCGTGGGCTGGCGACGCACTTCACTAACAAGCGTCCCTTTGCTGATTATCCTGCCATTTTAGACATGAATCACAGTTAAGAATGCCAGTTTTATCGTGCAAATTGTTTTCCTCTTGCTTGGATATGTTCCAATGATTGAATAATTACAGCAGACTTGATTTCATATGCCCTTTCCTTGATATATCTATTCCAAAACAAACCTTTTCTCTTTTTTTTTTTTTTTTTTTTTTTGGAAAGGAAAGGAAGTAGCATTTACCTTTAACTGAGTAGTTTTTGAGCATCAGTTATAAGAGCTTGTCATCTTCCATTTCCAGTGGCCTCTAGGGGGTATGTTTTCTTAAAGTGGGAAAGTCTGTATTTAAAGACAGATGACTTCTGTCTAGTAACGTCTCTTACTGAATCCATGGCATCCTGTTTCAATGTGACAGCCTTAGTCAGGGCTGATATGACTCCAAACCATTCTTAACCTCATTTCCAATTTTAAAAATAGCAGCTAACATCGTATTAACTAGAGCTGTTCTGATGGCTTTTCAAAAGTATAGCTGCTTTTGCTTAGTTGCTACTACAGGTCCTGTTCTGCTTATTCCCCATTTTGAGGGAGTTGGGTCAGAGGAAAGGATAGTGAGGTCTCCAGTGAGTCCTGGAACAAGAAAATGCAGCTTAAAATGCTTTAGCACAAAGTATTGTTTTTCAAAGCAAGGCAAAACAGAAACATGTTTTTAAATCTTTCATTTAGCCCTGTGCACCTTGTCTGAAAACTCCTTCAGACCCTTGTAAACTGGGGTGTTTTGGGCACCAAATAAATTGACTATAACAACAGAATGCTGCTTCTTGATGCTGTAGAGGAGGAAGCCCCCAGCCCAGTTCCTTAGCCTTGAATATGTAAATTACAAGAGCAATTTCTTAATTATGTTGCCCTTAGCAAAGGGTATATTTTTTGTGCCTTCTGGATGGAGATGCAGCCAGTTTGTCCTCTAGTGGGCATCAGGCTGCTATAGCTTATATTTTGGGGTAATTAAGAGCTACAAGGTTGTTCATCTTGTCATCTTGAGCCACAAAGTTGTGCAGTGAAGGGAAGAATCACTGAGAGTAACTGCCAGGCAGAAAACCTTGTCTGTACCAGTTAACTGAGAAATAATAGAGAATTATGTCATCTTTGAATTTTTTTTCTTTCTTTCTCTATTGCTTCAAACCATGCCCTCCTTCCTGCAGTGACTCACGTTATCTGAAAGATTATAAAGGGGGAGGAAAGCCTTCTTCCTCCAAACTGAACATCAAGATTAGTGCAAAGCCCAAACTCAGTGTCTTGGTTTTATTTCCACCACAGGGTTAGTTTACTTCAGCCAGTCTGCAAAGACTGAGATTGGCTTAAAAATTGAATTCTCAAAGTTGTATATTTTCAAACTTCTATCCACACAGTGCTTGAAGGGTATTAATATAATTTTTTAATAGATGCTCACATAATAACATGATGCCTGGAGAAAAAACTTTAAGAAAAACCCCAAATATAATGAGATTCATTTCATACTCCTATAATATTAACTCTTAGTGTGATGAGTTCCCATGTCCAGCTGTAGTTCAGGGTTATATGATATAACTCTGAACAAGTTGCACCTCTACCATTTTTTTTTTTTCTTCTGGTATTGAATGTTCCTTAATAATGAAGGAGGTGAGAATACACGGAGCCCTTCATGCTAATTAACATTTGGATCTTTGGGAGGGAAAAGAGAGATTTGCTGAAGTATAGCAAATTAAAAAATCTATGTTAATTATTACTTGCAAAATTGTGACTTTTATAAACTAGAGCCTTCATCACCTTTTCCTTCACTCATCCATGTGTCCCTGATAAAGTCTCTGAAAAGTGACAATTTGTGTATTTTACCTAACAAAATTAATTCTTGGATGGAGATTTCACATGCTGACTTGAATCTCTGGCTATTTCATAGCATCATTTTTTAAATGATGAATTTTCACTCCTATAACGCTACTTTCCTTTAATTGTAAATGGTAACCTATGCATGCTTTGCAAATCTTTAAGGTAGATTATATTGGCATTTTTGGCATGTTTGTGAGTGTTACTAAAACTTTTATTAAATATTTTTCCTCCTTTTTTTTGGTGTTTTTTTGTTGTTTTGGTTCTTGCGGTTTTTGAGGGGGGGTTGTTTATTTGTTTACTTTAGAAATTTAAACATTGAACCATTCTTAATAAATGGTTCTGTCTTTTTTCCAAATTTTCAAGAGTATTAAAACTTTAATATTATTGGTAAATTCTATAGCTGGAACAGAACACTTTTTAATTTCTGTCTCTGACTTGTGCTCTTTCTAATGAAAGGCTTCTGTAAAAGTTTTCTTTTTTATCTGTTTTGCTCTGTGTTTGTTGTGGCATCAGCTGTACCTCGTTTTCTGTTTGGTTTAATTTCTTTTTAATTGAACAATGTTTGGTTTGCCCAGAATCCTGCAGAGTCATCCAGTCTGTCGTGTCTAACTTTACCTGAAGAGTTGCTCTTGTGAAATGCTTTGGTCCGCATTCTCTATAAGCATTCAAGCTATATAATTATATATAGATATATATAAGTATATAATAATAGTCCCACTGGCATATGTGGAACTACTGCATGCCTAAAGCTGAGCGCACATGTGTTTCCAGGTGTGAATTTTGTTATATTTGATTGAAACCAGGATTTAAACATATCCAAGGTTGGGGTTTTTTTTATTTTATTGTGAGATTTCCTCGTTGTCAGATTATACGAGCTGCGTTTGGCCATGTTTAACCTGCAGGCAGCCCAAACGGGAGAGCTCAAGCTTACAGCAATAGCTGGTACCACCACGGTGGTGAAAATTACTTTGAGCCTTTTATACAAACCAATTGCTATCAGTTCTGAAGGGAGTGTTACGAATGTGAAAAGGGCTGCTGAAGACATCTAATATAAAACTTGTTGCAAGCCAATGTTCTGTCATATGTGAACTGTCCATATGTGCGTCTCTGAAGTCGCTTCACTCGTTTGCCTATGCCTACTGTATAGTGTATTCAAAGCATTGCAGCTGTTTTATCTCATCAATCTGTTACTCAGTAATTAGTTTCCTTTTCTGTTTTCCTGGGTGTGTAGCTTGATGCTGAACCTTGGATAAAGGAAAGGGACTATATGATTCTGGTATTCTTTCTTATGCTTCTTGCATAATCTGTTCTTGAATCAAATGAAGTGAGTGATGGGTGCATCCATGTAAATAAGAATTTTCTAGTCCTCAAGAATTCAAAAATGAGACCTTTTATTACTAGAAGCTGGAGGGTCAGTAGTAAATGTGAATTGAACATTTTTGGGTGGGTAGCTTCTGACAAGCGTAGCTATTTCTGAAAATGAAGATCAAAGAGCTATTAAAATTTAATGTATATTATGCAGAATGTGTGAGCCTCTAGCTGTATTTTCTACTCTCCTTTTCATATGTATGATTTATAATTTATTTTCTGTAGCACAGCTCTGTTTCTGCTCCATGCATTCTGGAAAATAACTCTTAATTGACTTTAATCCTCAGTTTTAGAATAGCCTGCTTGTCGCCTTATTATTCTTTACTTTTAATGCCAAGGTGCTTTTGCAACTTGCTCTAATTGACCTCGTGTAGTGATTTCTCTGTGCTCCGTGGGATGCTGCAGCAGTACTCGGCTGGTCAGCACACGAGTCTTCACTGTTGTGTTTCTCTTGTGTGGGATTTACACTGCACACAACTCGGTGCTTACTTCACACCTATTCTCTGTACTGCTCACCTGGCTCTTCCCCCGCGCTTCCCTTTGAACCACAGAAATGGGTTGAGATTTAAAGAGTATAAGGGCAGGTTGTAGCTGCAGCTCGTGAGAAAGGGTAGTCGAGCATTTGGACACTTTTGGTTGGTTGGCGGGGGGAGGTTTGTGTTTGTACCTACAACTAATTGCATTTTTAGGTAATATTAGATATGGCAGTAAAGTGAATATTTAGAACTTTCTAATATCCAATCCTACGTGGAGAGGTCTCACTCTGTAATGGCATATCCTAAGCCACGTAGTAACTGTTTAGTATATTGAATACTACATTCTGCTGTTCATCTGTAAAGATTAAGCCCGTATCTGTCCATTAAGTTGAGTCAGTTTTGATTTCTTTAATAACTTGATTGGGTGACTTCTTGGATATCCTGTATCCTCTCTGAAAATCGTATGGTGGGTCTGTCATTTGACCTCCTCTAGCACAAAGAAATGCATTTTTGATTCTTGTGCTGCAATTTCTTTTTAACTGAAAGGAGGATTATAATCCAATAACGGAATTTATTTGGGATAGATATTCTTTATAAGTAAAGAAATGCTTTTCTTCCTTTTGCTCTTATTTGTTGGAAGATTGGTTGATATCTTTCTGGACAATTTTGGGGGGGCGGGGTAAAAAGAAATCAGTCTTTTGCACATAGATTGAATCTAACTTAATGGACAGCATGTTGAAAGTTTTTACTTGAGCAGAGGTTTTTAATCCTTTTACTAAACAACTCCCTGAAACTTTTTTTTCATCTGCTTAGGCATTGGAGAGAAGTATTCAACATGGGAGCCAACCAAACGAGAGTTAGAATTGCTACGACACAACCCCAAGCGGAGAAAAATAACCACAAACTGCACCATAGGTAAGTTCTAGAAATCCTTTCTGAAGCTGATTCTCAGCTACTTGTATGTTCAAAATTCTGTGGTGTTCTTCCATAACTATTTTTAGCCCGATGCAATTGTAGTTGATTTCCTTAACCATTTAGGATAACAAAATAAATGTATTTTACACTACATCTTTCTCACTGTAGAAGGATATCTACTCTGTCACTTCAGGTACTGATGATTCATCTGTGTAACAGCTACAAAACAGAACTTTTTTTTGGACAATATACCTTGAAAGACTTTAGCAGAAATCAGTGATGTTATCTCAACTCAATCTTCATCAGAGATCCCATGCAGGTGTTTGAAGGGAAATCCTGTAGTTGAGATGCATCCTTAACTGCAGCAGCCCATTGGTAAATGTGTTTTTAGCAGACAGAATAAGCACAGTTGATGTCTTTCTGTTTCATGTTCTAAACTCTAAATAGGGTCACTTCAATTTCATATTGACTCTGAAAAGACTTAATTTGTTCTCCAGTGTGTGTCAAATAGCAGTTTTGAAATGTGTATCAAATGTTTAATGTTTAGAGTTCAGTAGTCTGGAGTGACAAACTCTCTGAAAGGCAGACATATCTACTTATGGCTGGGGAATATTTGGGTAAGGGCGAGGGAAGTGAATGGCATTTTCCAATTTCTTTCTGCTGTCTTTAGGTTGGGAGAGTAGGGGGCTAAAACCAGCTTCCTGACAAGCTCTAATGAGGATTATTGGACACTTTTGTAGACTTTTTTAAATGCAGAGTAACATTTTAACGGTGAAGCTACAATATTGGAGAAGGTACAATATTGGAATCTCTATATTCCAAGCTATAGAGATTGGAAATAGGAAACTGTTTAAAAAGTTTTTTCCTAGTTTTTAAGCTACTTACTTTTTTATGAGAATCTATTATGCTTTTTGCACTTATTTGCTCTTGTCAAAATACACTGAACATAACTTTCTAATGCCGTGTTGCAGCTTTCTAGTGTCGTGTTTCTAATACAGTAAATCATACTTAATCTAAAGTATGTGTATATTTATTTGGAAAAAAATGGACTGAGAAGCACAGAGTAAGTTGGAGTAAGTCGAAAATGTGTATAGAATGGTAATTCTAAAGAAGGGACCTATGCATTTGAAGTAGTGGAACAGGAAAGAGTTGGAAAAACATCTGGATTTTGGAAACTTCAAGCAGCCTAGGAAAAAATAACTAAGCAAGAATTGTTTGCATCGTGTTCACAGTGGGATTTTGTGTTTTATGAAACTCCAGTATACTTTGTGTAGTCTGTTGCAAATTACTTAATACAACTGTGCAGGGTTTTAAAAAAAAAAAAAGTTTTATTTCATTTTCAAGGTGAATGTGACCTTTCTGAAGAGTGGAAGTACATTTCTGTGTTTCTTTTTCCAATTTAAAGGAATGCTATGCCTACTTTTAAAGCATTTTAAATTTTTCAGTCTGTTTAAAAAGGACATGTCTGGTTGCATGAGATCTCATACAACACTGCATGGGCAGGGGAGTGCTGGTGAAACACAGGGGATGAGGGAAATGACTGATCTCTTTACTTCTGCAGGCGTGCTTTTAATAATTTCTCCTACTGAGCCCTGGAGCTGTCTATGTGCTGAGATTTAGAAAGAAAAAAATCAAAGCACCCAGGAGACATAATGTAGTTTTGGGCTACAGTTAAAAGCAAAAGACTAGCTTTCTTTCACAAAAATACATTGGGGGTTTAGCTGAAGCAAGAAAAGCCATTGTCCTTGAGCCTTTTCTCTCCATCTAACCTGCTGCTAAATATATATCTGCTTCAGAGGCTTTTTCCCTTCACTTTCCTCACATTGACTTGTCTGTTTGCAGTTTCAGATCAGTGAAGAGCCTGTATGCAGACTGAAATGCTGCAATTACCTGGACATTCCCATTTCTCTCTTTTTTCTAATACTCAATTCTTTTGCCATCAGGTTTTTATCAATCCCATAGCAGATATTAGCGAATCCAGTTTATCTTCTGAGGTAGGTAAATGGCTCAGAGAAGGGGCATAATGTCCAGTTTCATTGGTTCTGAAAATGAAGATGATGTTGGTAACCATATAGAATAAGCATTGCACATCTGTTGATCAGTTCTCTTTACAAAAGGGTCTGTTAAAACAAACCCAGCTGCCTCTTATGTATAAAATGGTCTCTGCAAAGCTGTTTTAAGAGGAAGGCAAGGGGTGTTTGCTGCTTTCTGTCTTACTTCCAGAGATGCTCTGGTCAGCTGGGAGACAGCGTCTTTAACTGCTCTGCAATGACCTTCTGAAACAGCTACTGTGCCAATGCCTGCTTCAGCATTTATGCAAGATGAGTGTATTAGTATTATAACAAAAATAAGTGGGACAGTACTCTGAAACCTGGACAGGAATGGCCATGAGAGGATACACTTAACTTGTATGTGAAGGGCTAGCATATGATCTTCAGTCCTAATAATAAAACAAATTAAATTGTATTTATAATAATACAATATTAATATAATATATAATATTATATATTATATATAAACAATATTTTATATTATAATATGATAATAAAATAAATTGATCTTCATATCGAGCACACTTAAGTGGTAAAAATAGGTTTTGTTGTAATTTCATGTTACATTGTTATTATTTGCATGATGCTCATTTAGGTGAATGAGTGGCAGAACCTTCTTTGTACATAAAGGGATTTTCTTTTCATTCCAAATTTGTAGCAATCTCATGATGCTTCTCAAACAGCTGGATGTGTCTGCTACTCTTTGAGCTCTTTGAACTTTTATACAGCTGCAGGATCTTTTGTCTTTCATTGGCACCATAAATTAAAGCTGAAGAATATTTAGTCACGAAATGAATGTGTTATAATGGAGGATTGAACTGGTAGTTCAGTAGAAGAAATACTGTGCAGAACTCCTAGATGCTGATTTAGCAAAATGAAATTATTATTTTCACTTACGTGACAATTTGAAACTCATTGAAGAAGGAACTTTTTGTACACATCCTTTAAAAAAAAGGTAAAAAAAAACCAAAACCAACATCAAAACCCCTCCCCAAATCTCCAAAACCAACCAACCCAAAGACCTCACCAGAAAACCAACTTAAAAAAAACCCATAAATGTTGCTTGGTTCTCTTTTGGAACAATGACGTTTCCATCTCACAGACATTTTTCCAGTCAGTAAGAAGATAGATTAGGTAACTTTGCTTGAATCACTATTTTGCCATTGAGCAAATTGCTCTTCAAAAGAAAGCTCAGGTTGGACACTAATACAGGTTGTGGAAACTCTGCTGATTCCTACCTTTTGGGGTATAACCAAAGGGCTGTTCCCATTTTACCCATAAGCATCTTCTGAGTGATGTGGAACACTGTTCACCAAGTCGAAACACTAAGCAAGAAGCTGTGATGAAAAACCCTGTGGTGTGGGTTTTACGTGGGGCACTTCATATTGTGATGTCCTGGCAGACTTGAAACGTTGATGCTGTTCCTGTATTTAAAAACATTTAAAAGAGCATGTAGTCTACCTGAAACCAAAAAGGTTTTACTGCTCTTGGGTAGCAGCATCAGCTCAAGACACTCTCAGACCTTGTGCCCCAGCTCCCTTAGGGTGCTGCCTCTTTTGTTGTGCTGGAACAGTTGTTTTCAGGCTGAAGGGATGGCAAGTCATGGGGAACGCAGAGGGTGAGTGGAAAGTAGACATCTCCTGAGTTATTGTTATGAACTTGTTCTCAGCAGCAGCACTGGATCGTGACCTCAGCTATTCCATTCATAAATATTTCTATTCATAGAAATGCTCATCTTGATTTTGGGTTGAAGGTAGTGTTTCACCAAAACTTTTATATGGAAAATTAGATAAGACTTAATAATCATCAAATAAATTCTAACAGCATAAAAGGAAAAATCTAATTTTTTTCAATCTCTTCTTGTCTGTGAAAAGGCTTCCTGCAGCAAGTGAAGGTACTAAGCAAGCTCCAAGTTCACAAGCAAATTTTTTATTACAGAGTTAGTCTGGAAGTGAAAGTGATACAGTTTCTTTCAGGAACTATTTTCCAAAGCTCATCTTGCTCTGCTATCATTAATGCCCCCAGCAGATCAGTTCTCCTGAGTATATGAAGTATTAGCTTGGGATCAGCTGGTCTCCCATTAGCATATGAAATGACTTTGTGGCTAAAGATTGGTGTATTAACAATGGGAAGAATTAGAGTCCCAAGGCACATGGGTAATTAGCAGGAGCCACCTGGGATTCCCATTTGCAGGGTTGTAAAAAGGCAGAGGGGGCAGCCTTTATCAGAGAATGAGCAAATCCTTTTTAGAAAGAAGGATGAGGTTTGGGGGAGGTGGCAAAACCCAAGAGCTAAATGGGAGTAGCAGGTGGGTTTTGCAGCTGGGGATGTGATGGAGAAGCACGAATGGAATAAATATTGCAGTGGAGCTCCCATGTAAAGGTGGCAAAGAAAGAAGAGCAGTGGCCTGGAAATGTTTTTGGATCTCTAGACAAGAGACAAGAGGAGTGTGGCTGCTGCTGTAAAAGCTGCAGTAACCTGAAGGTGTTGAAGACTACGTTAGAACTTGGAAGGTTTTTTGGGATGTACCAACCTTCTGGTGTGTGTTTTCTAGTTGAATGCAATTTAAGGTGGCTCAAATGGAAAAGCAGAATGAAAAACATGGTTTGGTATAGTACCAAATTTTTAGCTGTAACTTCAATTGACAAGTTATTGATTTGCAAGCAATATTACTTTTATATTCGAAATTATGGCCACACAAAGTGCACCTTGAATAGAAATCTTTTTGATTCTTAATTTTTTTTTAGCCTGCTGTGTGGTGAAGGAAAGGAAAATGACGTTTAAGACTACTCTGTGACTTTTTTTTCTTTTCCACCTAACTAAATTAAACTGGCTGTCTAGTTGGAAATCTGTTTCCTAAAAGGTTGGATTCTTGAAACCAAAAAATGTCTCTCCCTTGAGACAAAGGGAGATAAACACACTGTGTGTGTTCACAATGTGAAATTCCTTAGAAGACAGAGTTCTTAATCCAGGCCTTGGGTCATGTTCCAAACTCAAACTTGATTTTTCCTCCTCTGGACTGTTTAAAAAGTAGTTCTGTGGTTGTTGCTGATCCATACCCATCATTCTTAGTTTACAGACAGTGTTTCAACTTTTCTAAAATTGTGTTCTGCGCTTCTTCAGGTGAACCTCTATCATTTGGATCCAGCTAGGTAGCAGCACCAAAAAAACCCCTTTTTTTTCCCCTCCTTGATGCTGATTCAACTTTCAAGTGTAAAATTTTTGCTGACTCAATTATTTGTCCTACCTGTCTCTCGCTAATGGTAGTTAATTTCTTTCCTGTGCTGTGCTTTCTTCACCAAGTCATTGTACAACTTCAATATGCAGTCAAAACACTAGGCTTTTAGCATGAAAAATGCAGTAAATGTTAGTCACTTGTCATCATCTGCTTGAACAGGTTTTTATGGGAATGGGAGGTTCCTTATCAAGAAAAACCCATCAGCAATATATAGCCAGGATTTGATTCTGGCCCTCGGAGCAAGGTACTTTTATTTAGAGAAAGTATTTTATGTTTATTTAAAATTAAACTTATCAAGGCTTTTCTTTAAAATAGTGTTTAACTGGCTTAAAAATAAATAAAACAGTGGGTACTATAGGAAAACAGATGTGCTAGAAGTGCTTGGCTTTCTGTGTCTGGCAGAACACACATCAAACCTTCCCCTTCTTTGACAGCAGACCCCAAGGTCAGCAGGTTTGTTGTCTTTTTTTTCTTGACCCCACCACACAAAGCTGCAGACCGTTGCCCTTTTTGTTGATATCATGCCGTGAACCTCTAAAAACCAAGGCTTTTCTGGACACGGAGGGTGTATTTTTGCTGTACAGTGGTTCACTCAATGCAAAGATGCTTTCATAATCTCTAAATTAAGAGCCAGATGAGGAAGTTCAGAATTAGCCCGTGTAGCTCCATTGATTACAGTCTTAACATGTGCCTGGCATCTTGTCATGGGCAGATGCACCCTTAGCGTGAGAAGGTTCTTTTTCTTAATATTAAGACAACCCAAACCAAAGAAGCAAACCCTGATTTACTGCTGTATTTTAACCTGATTAACTCTGTGTCATTACAGAGAGCGTGGCATTTTCAACGAGGCCAGTAATCTCTGTCTCAGTTTTGTTCTTTTGTGGATTGCTTTTGGATTATATTTACTCTGACCTTCCGTTCTGCTCTTTCATATCTGCTGCTAGAATTGGGCTTTGTGTGGACAGAAGGTAGATAAAGTATATACTGAAAGTAGGAATATGCATAAACAGCATGTGGCATGGTTTGTGTGTTGTGGATTGTTGGAATAGCTCGGTGCCAGTTCATCAACAATAATTTGTGCATATTAATATATTTGGATGCATTTAATTTCACTGGCAGTTAGCCTGCTCCTCAAGTTATTAATTTGTGAAATCTGTTTTGAGGAAGGGTAAAAACTCCTAGGCAGCATATGGTGTGATATTGGGGGGAAAGGACGGCTGCGGGTGTGAATTTTATTTTGTCAGTTTGGTGGGAGTACCTCTTGTTCTTTCGCGATGCCATCTGCGCAGGATTCTCACTGCAAGTCTTATGCTTCTGTGCAGATCATGCAAGATCTCACTGAGCTTTTAAGTTTGGCTGTTTTGGGGGAGGGCAAAGAGAATATTTTATTCTCTACCACCTTTTGCAGTACTTTATTTTCTATAAGGGCTTTTTTTTTTTTTTTGACATCAAGTTGCCATATAAAAATACATTGAAGGGTCTAAAACATAACTGGCTTCTAAAGGCTCGTTGTCATGATGCTCATGACACGTATCGATCACACAGGCGTTTTGACAAACACAGTTCCTGTTCTTTGCCTACTCCTGCTCTGTTTTGATGTTGGGTGTCTTCTATCTGGTCTCCCTGACCTCCCTGCAGTTACCAGATTAATGATTATTTTCTTACTCAGGTTTGTAGGACTTTAATGCCTTGCCCTTAGCTTTGCAGGGTGTATGACAGGGCAGCTGCTATTTTGGTTACGTGGTTGCTTTAGGAGCTTCTCCATGTCTTTATTCAACTTCTGTAAATTCATTCAGCTCTGTGTATCTTCATGTACAACGAGCACCATGGTTGTAAGGGATCTGGCTTCATTGTTAAACTGAGGTATTTTGTGCAATTCCTATTTGTGGCATTTCATGTCATGTTTTCTGTTGAGCAGAAATAGGTGCCTTTTGGGTTCTGTAGCCCTTGATGTGACCTTGGAATGCACCGCGTTCAGTCTTTCTCCTCCAGCCCATTGATCTTCATGTGTTATGGGGTCAGATAAATTATTCCGAAGTGTCAAAGCATTATGGGGTTATTTCCAGGGCTGTATGTGAAAGATGTTTTCTTCTGTTGCATGTTCTGAAAATTTGAGGTTCAGTCTGAGTGTGTTCACTCACTGCTAAGACATCCTGACAGAAACCCGGTCAGGCTGAAGCACACCACACAGCATTTGTTCAGTGGGTCTTGATGTGCTGAGATAGGAATTTGGAGAAGTTCAGGACAAGTTCTGCTGCAGAACTTAATGGTTTGGGTTCTTTTTTTTTTCAGTCTTGTTCATTTCAGCTGAGAGAATCAGAGAGGAATGATTGCCGTGGATGATTACATGCTGTATAGCTTTCTGGTTTCTTCTTGAGACACCTGAGAGAAGAACAGTTTTGTAATGTAAAAAATACTGAAACATGAGAAAGTACACATATAAATCCTGACATTTTCCATACTCTTGAAGGGACAAAAAAGAAAAAGTGCTCACAGGGCATCTTCCAGCAGGGATGACATATCAAAAGGTTCGAAACTAACCTTGCATATTGCAGAGATCTTTGGCTTGAGCTGCTTTTTCCCCTCCTGCCACATGTTTATTTTAAACTTAAGTTTGCCTATGGGAGACAGTAAATTAATAAAGATATGTATTTGTAAATATTTTAAAATGAATCTTTAGGTGTGGATTTAACTATGTCACCTTAGTTTACAAAAAGGCCTTTTCCTAACATTTCTTTTTAAAAAATTCAGGTTATTCTTTACACTTATAATACAAGGCAGCTATTGCTTTAACAGGAAGAACAACTCAACTTCACATCCTGGCTAGAAGTTACTCCTGGAATACTTTTATATCCTACCCAGATGAAAACCCAGTCCTTGTGGACTTTGTGTGGTTGTGTCTGGATTGTTGTCATGCTCTACAGCTACGAGACAGCAAAATATTTACTCTAAAGGGTAGCATTTTCACTTGTATTCTGATCTGTTCCCTTTTTACTGTAATCATGGAGACGCATTGGCTAGATTTGGCCCACACAAGGTTTCTCTCTAACTCTTATTCTCTCCTCCTCGTGGGGAAGAATATGGGGAAATAAAATGACTCATGCCATACTCACTCAGATGCACAGAAATTTCGAGTGGAGAAAAATAATGATAGCACAGTATCTTGGTCTCACTTTGGGATTTTTTGTAAAGCTCTTGCTGTTTGAAGCATTAAAAAATTTATTTTAATTCACAAACTCTAATACTAGTAGAGGAGCTTATCTGTGGATTTGGTAGTGTATGTGTAGCTTCCATATTAATGCTATTGCAGTTATTAAACACTCTAATTTATTTACCAAGATGACACTGGAACATTTTGAAAATAAGTATATCAGAGGATAGTGCAGGATCTCATCACTGGAAAGTTTTAAGAACAATCCAGGGAAAGGTTTGTCAGGAATAATGTACGTAGCATTAATTCTGCTGTACAGTAGAGGGATAAACTAAGTGACTTCTCAAGATCTTCTACAGCTATTTTTCCTGTGATTTTAGTGGAAGATTCAATCTACTTTCCAGTGGCTTAGTCAAAACCACTCACTTTCTTTTTTTATTTTGGAAGCATGTTTCTTAATATAAATTCATAGGGAAGAAATTCTTACAGTCTCTTGTATTGCTCAAAACAGCTTCTCTATTTACATGGGCTATACAAAAAATTAACCTTAAGAGGTTTGTTTGTTTGTATTGCTAGATATTTTAGGAATGCTGACTCATTTTGCCAAGCCAAGGGTGTGCACGCATGAGCCAATTGCCATCGAATCAGAAGGATGAGAACTTAAAAGACATCAAGTGCTCCTGCCTTGGCTGTGTGCTTGGTCTTAACCCAAAATAAGGGACAGGCTGTAACCTCACACCATGGCTTACAATGCCCACGCCATTAAAAGAGATCACTTGCCTTGTTTGAAGTCATTTAAGCCTGGAGAAAGAAAAATAAGTGTAATTGGCCAGTACTGTTCTGGAGGATGAGGGGCACGCAGGGGTTGGGCACCACTGAACTCACAAAGTATCTACAGGTAAATGAACTCACAAGGAGGAATGGAAACTCTTCTGGGCTGTGAAATGGCTCCTCTTTTAGCATCATTAGTTTGTGAAGATGTATATATTTTAAGTACAGTACAGAGAGTACTTTCTGTGTCTGGCACACTGTGCACACTCAGGACTCATTGTCTGGATTGAGGCTTTTGTTTCATCTATGAAATAGTAATATAAAATGATACGGTTTTTGGTTTTGATCATATTCTTGGTAACTTGTTTGATCTGTTTGCTCCAAAGGATGTCACTTCTCCTTAGGTTCTTCCACAATACATGTCCCAGTAGTGTGTGTGGAAAGGCTGGTCTGTTGCTTTGAGGAAGAATCTGTAGTAAAGCCCATGGTAGGGCTTTGGTAGTCACTGCTTAGAGATGTGGATTTTTCTCCCTAATCTGACAAAGTTAAAGGTAACCCTTCTTGGCTCTCGCCTCCGTTTGTTTTTGATTTATTTCATTACAAGTCATTACTAGAAATTCTTTATTTAAATAAGTTACAGACATGTATCTTTCTATATTGAACCTTTAGTCCAGTGTTGTTTAAATGAGGCGAGTGATTTTAATTGAAGCATGATGCAGGGACACTGCAGAGCTTCTCCAGAATTGATTTATAGCACTGCTGGTAGCTGCAAACTTAAACTTGTCTTGATGCTTACTAGGAGCTATGACACAAAGGAAATGAATGGAAATACCAGATCCAGGTGATCTCTTTGCATTATCCTCTGATTCTTTTTTTTTTTTTTCATTATTAAAGTGAATGAATAATGCATTGAGCCACAAATGCAAAAGCTCATACGCAGAATACCTGTGTAGTCTAAAAATGATGCCCTGATTCTAGCAGCAGCCGTTACCTGTTCTCCATCCCTTCCTGAGTGGCAGCAGGGCAGCTAATTTTGGTCTCCAGAGCCGTGTGGTAGGAACAGGGATACAGGTGTTAGGGCTGTGGCTGTTTTGCTACCTGGCCTGTGGCTTTTTTGACAACTGCCTGTGCTTGAGGCTTCTTCCAGGGGAGGGGACATGAGCTCTGGCTGTCTCAAGGAGAGACCGAATGTTCCTGTATCCCTTCCTCCTCTTGGCACTGACCTTTTATCCTGACCTGTGAGGAGCCCTGTGAACCTGCTCAGGCAGGGCAAATACTCATCATGGTTTGCAAATGACCCCCTCAAGGTGAGAGTGCTTTTCTCTGTCCAGAGGGGCAAGGTTTTACCCTAGAGCCGAGCAGACGCCGGCTCAGCAGGAGGGAACAGCCCTTTTCCCATCAGTGAGTGTTCGATGGGCTTAGCCACCCTGTGAAAACACCTTCCTGTCAAAGCCAGTTCTGTATCGTGCTGTGATATTAAACCTGAAGTGTGAGCAGTGGTGGGATGAAAAGGTGGAGGGGGTGTCACACACCTCTTGTGAGTCGGGGTCAATGTGCTGGGCCGTTCCCGATGGCTGCCGGAGCTGCTTTTGGAACCACTCCAACAGCTGGGAGTCCCAAGCTCCCCTCTTGCAATGTTTTCAAACTGTGAGACAGTTATTTTTAATATCTAATTAAATTTCACTTCTTGTGAGCTCGGTCCTTTTTTTTTCTTTTTTTTTTCTTTTTCCTTATAGCTTTGGTAGGCCACAAGAGTTAATTACAGTCCTCTTTGCAGTGGCCTGTGACATACTTGAAAATTGTCAGCTGGGCTGTTCCTCCATCAGCACTATCTCTTTTAATTAATTAACTCAACCGGTGGGTTCTTCGGTTTTTTTCTCCAGTCTCAAAATATTAATTTCATGCAAATTTTCACTCGTATTTTTGACTTCTCCCCAGTTTGCATAGATCTCTTTTTTTAAAAATGGGTACTCGATTGCAGTCATCATCTGGCTGAGGTTTTCCTGTCACCAGGGAGGAATAATTATCTCCCAGGCCTTCTTGCATTCTGGTTAAGTTTCAGAATGTTGCTTGTCTCAGAACTACAGCATAGTATTAAGTCATTTGGGTTGAGTTGCTGTAGCTCCTTATTTTGTGTTTGTCCATGTAATTTTTCTTGTTTTTCACTTCACAATTGTTTTTATTGAATTTAATTGATTTCAGATGGTTTCTCCCGTTTAACAAGTTACTCTTGAATTATTGTTCCGTCTCCCAATTACGGTAGCATTATCCTGATGTAGCCTGTCCCTTCTGTAAATATATATTACGTGATGTCACTGGAGCTATTGGATAAAAATAGTGAACACAATCAATTCCCCATTTAACCAAGGGGGGTGGGGACAAATTAAATGCTGGAAAAACATCATTGGTGTCTCAATCCAGACCGAATTCATGCAGATTCAGCTCAGGCTCAGAGCAGGATGAATGTGTGCAGTGTCAGCCTGGGTCTGTAAACAGCAGGAACATGTTTGTGTGGCTCCATGCCCAAGGTAAGGAGCCTTCCAAGAAGGGCTGGGGAAACGCGGTGCAGAGGCACGAAATCTGGTTGTGTAAAGAATGTGACCACGTTTTCTAGGTCTGGACTATTTAATCAATCTTGCCTGTACAGAACCAGGTGTCTTTTGGTTTTACATCGTGGTGTGGATGAACTAGGTCATCCTCATGGACATGGTAGGAAACGTGTTCATCTCTTCCACTGAACAGATGCTACAAACATCATCCTGTCCTGACAATTTAATGTAGGTGGGTTGTCACCTACCGGTAACTTTTCATAGTTTTTTGGATGTTTTAAGAAAAAGAGTAAAACCAATGACTTACGAATGGAAATCCTAACACAGCATAAACTAAAAAAAATTAAATCTGGCAAGTCTCTTGTGAATGTTGAGGTCGCTGCATAGCTGCCCAGTTGCGCACAAGTATGCTAGAAATTACCGGGGGGGAAAAAAAAGAAAAAGGCTTTGAGTTGTCAAGTGGAGCGGAGTGAAGTACTGGAACAAGCATTTAAGTGCTGCATTTAAGTCATAACACTCAGCATGAGTTTTTTTTTTCTTACAGGTAGCAAAACTGGAAAATATGAATTGACGCGTTGTTTTGAATTTTTTTTTGAACCACTTGGTTGTCTTGAAAGGTGGGGAATGGACTATTTTCTAAAAGAAAAACCACCGTGGCCAGTAATGAGTACCTTAAGGAGAATAAGTAAATAGCAGAGCATCTAGTTAAGGTTGCAGCTTGCATTCAGTGCATGGGATCTATTTCCTGGGTTTTTTTTGAATTGTCAGTTATTTGGCTATAGAGCAAAGTGCTTAAACTCTTTAGATGGACTGAGCAACCCATTTCTGCCTCTGGCTAAAGTTGTGTTAATGGGTAAACTGATCAGTAATGAGGATGAATTCCACTGACTCTGTACAGCAGTGACCTATGGAAACTGAGAACTTCTAGGTTTTGGCAATTCATCTATTAAAGAGACATTGTCTTCTGGTGCTGGTGATCCATACAGTGAGGAATACTTACTATATTCTGCTTCTTTAAACAGTTAATGTTTTTGCTATGCAGGTACCATTCAGGATATATACTTCTTTCATTCCAGGGTATATATTCTCCTTTCTTCCAGGGTATGTATCATCTTTTGTAGCTGGACTCCCAAGATTTTCAACTGGAAAGAAACTCAAGGACAATTACTTTTTGTACACATAAGCAAACCTGTTTCTATTGAGCAATCTGTTATTTCAAAACTCATGGAAAAAATGCAGTGATCCAGAGTCGTTTTGCCAGAAGTTAGAAGGTTAAAGATGGGGTTTCATTTAGAGTGCAAATATCTCTTTTTCCTAAGATATATTTTTCCCCCTTCCAGAAATCCTTTTATGATGCAATTGCCTTCCTGTTTGCATAGGATGGGTAAACCTGTAGTTTATGGTGCAATGTATATCTGAAATAGTCCTGTAATTTATTTTCTTTCTATTAACAGGAGTTGTTCTTGATAGTCTTATACTGACTACAAGAGTGCGTGTGTGTGTCTATGAAGGCTCTCTATGAGGATGGAAGGGGCTGGCCTTTTATTGGTTTTCTGTCAGTGACAAATCAAAATATTTGCTTGTAATTAAAAGGGGAAAAAGAAATCCAGATTTGTTTAACAATATCATCTAAATACAATCTACTCTGACATCCTCCGAACCTCCAACTGCAGGATTCAACATAGTATATATATGTGATATTTAAGTTTTTTTAAGATAATGGAATAATAAAGTGTAAAAAAATATTTATAGTAATGTTTTGAATATAACATATGTAGAAAAATTGGAAACCTTTATCCCAAGTCTCTTCTGATAAGTTAAGAAATACCACTCTAGAGCTCTCTTCTGACATGAGATTTAAAAGGGAGAAGCAGAAGAGTGAAGTTCTCCAGGTTGTGCCTCTTGGTGACTGAATAACTTGAGGGGGCTGGGAGGTGGGTTGTGGTGATGGTATAGCTCAAGAAAGGTGGTTTGTTTCAGAATAGACTTAGAAGGATTCAAAACGAGCAATGACTAACCTGGCAACCTTGAATAACTGCAGAATAGGAGCCAAGTCAGAAGAACAAGCACAGGAGAACTTAAACACATTTTCATGTGGTTCAGAAGTAACCAAGAGAGGAAAGATTCTTGCCCTGAGCATTTATCTTAATTTCCTTGATGTGTCATGTCATCAATTGCTTACAATTTCCATGAAAAATGTTCTGTTTAAAAAAGCTTTACTGATTGACCAATCTGAATCAGTGAATCCATTTGGAGAGCACTTATTCAAGCTGTTGTCCCAGCTCATCTGCTGGGATGTTTAAGTATTTGAGGTGAGAATCCTGCCGGTGAGAGGGTTGGGGCCAGGAGGAGATGCCATTGCCAGACCCCTGGTGCTGCAGCTTTCGTGCCCCTGATCTTGCTGCTCAGCATCGCTCCAAGGGGGTGGTCTCATCATTGCTGTGACGTTCTTTGATGTTACTGGGTTCTCTCTTGTTATAGAATATTTTTCTCCTAGAATATTTTTGTGGCTTGTTCTTTATTATTATGTATTGGGATCTCACCTCATCTTTTTCATTAATTTAATGGAATTGGTTTAGCCTGGCCTTCCAAAGCCACGTTTTCCCTTCCTACTACCTGCTCTGTTCAGTGAGGGGTTTTTCTGTAGCTTGATTATTATATAAAAAAGGTTTGGTGTAGGGATGCTCAGTGTTTTTAAGCTTAGAGTCTTGCAAAACGTCTGTTGTCTTGCTTGAAGATCAGCAGTTTAACTTCTCAGCATCTTGAGTGGTTCATACTATTTTAGCATTATGCATTTTCTATATTGAGTTCCTTCTGGCTCTTGTATCCCCTAAATTTTTATCCTTTTTGGAAATCCTCTGATTATCAGAGTAGTCTTGCTGTTGTTTCGGGCTTTTTGGTGAACATAAGCTACATTAATCAGCACTGCAGTAATTTACTCCTATTGTGGACCTGCCAAATACCTACTATTAACCAGGATTTTTTTTTTTGAGGTGGTGATGGAGGGGCATCAGTGAAAAGGGTTATCATAAAAGAAGCTTAAAATCTGACAAAGATGGTTATTATCTTCTTGAAGGAACTCTGAGGTTTAACGTCAGTGTCTGTTGAAAGTGCACTCTCATCAGAAGTAGAACTGCAAGTCCACCCCAGTGTGCTTGAGAGACTCACCACGAAGCTGAAAGTCCAGCAAGGCTGTTCCTGACTGCATGGTCTTAGACCTCTGTTCCACTTGAACAGCAAGTTGAGTGCAAGTATGTAACTTGCTGTGAAATCGTTGTGCCACGGGGATAGGCTTCAACTTGCTTCTAGGCAGAGTTTTTAGTTGGTTTTGACCACACTCTGAATTTTATAGGTGTTTCAAAGTTTGCACTTGGAGAACTTTTTTGATTCAGTTCTTTTCTCAAACTCACTCCGTCTTCCCCAAGCGGTACTGATGCTGCAGCCTGTAAGCTGACAGAATATTGTCAGGGCATTATTATTAACTCTTGAAATACATGTAAAAGGGAGTGGGGAAATCCCCACATATACTTTTGTTCTGCATGTGCTCCTCTAAGAGCTTCTGGAACCAGAGTCTGTAGCAAAGCCCTACTTTCAGCACAGCCACATATTAGTTCACGTACATGTTCTTCATCCTCCTGTGTTCTTCATCAAAGGTGGTTGGGGTCTGTGATATTTTGGAGTGTTATCTTTGCAGTGTTTAAAAATCAGCCAAACAAAACTCCCAGTTTCTATCTCTATACCTTTCTGCAATATCAAGAAGGCGTAATATGTAAATAAGGTGGCTTGTTGCTGAAGAAATAATTTCATTTGCTTTTGCCTTGTACTTTTTCCATCAATTCTAAGATACAAGACGTGGTTGGCAGAACTCAGGTGAATTTAAAGATAGCTTTTGAGAATTTCATATCAAAATTTTCCTATTAAAATGTGTATTTAATGTGGTCAAACTGTTTGCTTGTACCCTTTAGGAATAAACAAAGGAAAAGAAATTAATTCTTTACAAAATCAAAAGGCTATAAAACTGTTTGAATTTAAAGACTACAACTGTGGTTGATATTTTTTCATTTTGATTTGGTTGCAGCAAAAGTTTATGTAGCTTTTTCTTAAACTGTTGTCAAAACAATTCAATACCTGAGTGTATCATTGTTAAGTCTGTAAAAAATGTTCTGTAAAAAACCTTTCCTAATACATTTGACTCAGTATTTCTGCTTCTGCAGTTACATGTGGATTTCATGCCACCACTGAGAAAGGGTGGTTCAACTGAAGCGATGTGGAATAAATTCACCAAAACTGCATGGTTCTTTTTTCTTTTGATAGCTCACACGATCACAAGTGTCACAATGTCATGCATTTTCCTATGTAGACCTGGACTTTCATGTATCTGCATACTGTTGCTTTAGGAAATTAGATTATTTTTTTCTTTCTTTCTTTCAAAAGGGATTATCTTTTGAGAATAATTGCTGTCACTAACCCCATTAGCAAAACCATGCTGCTTCTGGCACGCGAGTGGAGCAGCAGCGAATGTAACAGATCCATTCTGTTGATGTGTGGTTGTGGTCTGCACCTGAAATGTGAGAGCTGAGAGAATTCGGGTTTAGTTTTGGTGCTAAGAAGTGGAGCTCTTAGCACCTAAAAAGTTCTCCCTTTTGAAATACGTTTTCAGAAAGATGCTCTTAAATGATGTTGCAATTCCTCTTGATGAAGATAGGATGAAGCCCCAAAATTCTTCATTTTCATGCTTCACTGTTTGTTCCACTGTTGTTGAACTCTCTTTAAATATTTCAGTGAGCACTTCCTCAGCTTGCACTGACTTCTGATGCTGTCTGATGGAGCTTCAGGGAAACATCAACACCAGAAGGAGAACTGTGAGAGCTGGGGCCAGGGGACAAAAAAAATCACTCTTGAGGTGTTGCCAACCGGTGTTTAATGTAAAAAGGACCTGAAAATGCCTGTGCTTCAGTGCATCTTGAGTGATACTCTGATTGTCTCACAAAGTTGCATTATATAGTGACCTATGTTCTCGCTTCCAGAACTTTTATTCAAATAAATACAGTTTCTGTGTGGTAATATTTGTTCAGACTGGTTTGTCTTTTCCTATCCCAGCATGAAGCCCAGTTTTAGAGACAAACAGAACCTCTTCCAGGAGAGCCAGAGAGGCGCTTGATTGGGTTTTCTGTATTTTGTATTCATGTGTGGTCCTCTCGTTTCCCCACTTTCCCACCTTTAAAAGGTGGGAATAGCTGTACGGTTGCATTTCACAGAGAAGTGGAATTTCCTTATCTTGTTTTGGTTTTTTCATCTCGCCTGCGTGGGTGGACTTGCAGAACCAGTGTTCTAGATCTCCCTGCATCACAACAGGAGTTGTTGCTCAGTACCACAAAGTCATTACTTAGAGCATTTGAAAAAACAAAGGCTGTTACTGGAAGAAGATTGAAGAACTGAAGCTGACAAAGGTAAGCCAGCTGCTTAGAACCTAGTTTTGAGTCCAAGCATAAAAAGACTTTCCCAGATGGGTTTACATGTTCTTAAGACATTGCAGTAGATTTCTTGCTGCTTTGCTTATGCCTTCCCTGTCTGGCATGTGACAGAATGAGAGTAGTGGTCATAGACCATGCATGATGATCAAAGGGTATTTTATTTTGTACGATTATACTTTACACAAACATTTTGTCATGACAGCAATATTCCAATATTTACATTGACATCAGCAAGGTTCAGAAGTAGAAACAGTGCTTTTCTGCTGACCGCTTGCCCCAAGAGCATATCTGTGTACAGAATCTATTAAGCACCTCTCTGGTGGCTCCTCCTCATTTCAGAAACAGTTCATAAGAAACAGAAGTAAAGATAGTGCTGTGAAGCACAGCAGAAGTTTGCAAAGTACCACAGCTTTATTACTAGAGGTTGGATTGAGCCCACTCCTCTGTATGAACAGGGTCTGCTGATGAGATGCTGGTGGAGACAGCTGTTGGTGCTGGTAAAAGCACCCTTGCTGCATTAGAGGGTTTGGCACGTTATTTTTCTGGTAATTTATGACCTACATGTTGCAAAGCTCACTATTCCACTTAAATATTACCCGGCTTTATTAATGGGGAAGGCAATAGGTGTGGCAGACACAAGTCTCTTACATTCTTAATATTTTATTGACCAGAATGCTGTATAGGCTTTAATTTCTAGCTGCTTTGCAACAAAAGTCATTTTTTTTACCCATATAAGTGCAAGAGGATGTGGTGTTTTGAGTTCTGTCAGCTTTTTAGTTTACAGAAATCACATTTTGATGTTTTCCAAGATGCTGCAATTAGTTAGGCAGTGTTGTAGCTGTAGTTCAGCACATCATACCTGTTTCGTTTCAAATGTCAGTTTAAGAGCATAGCAGAGCAGTTGTTACTCCCTCAAAGATAGGATTAGATGTATCCTCTTCAACATTTTTCCCCTTTCAGCTGAGTAAATTCTCATGTTTTGCTACGTTCACCATTTTCTTTATTAATATTTTATTTTATTAGGGTTTGGAGTATTCATGTTGCATCCTTGTCTGTTTTGCAGGTTACTTTTGTCTCGGTGCATTCAAGTGAAGTCATTATGTCCGAAACACTGCACTTAGATCTGTGAAAAAACCAACACCAAAAGACCAAGCGAGTCAAGTAAACCAAGAGCTGTCTGAGTTTGACACCTGTAACTAGTCCTCTGGTGGCAACTTTGAGGAAGATTTGATTCTTGTGGTCACAGGGAAAGAAGGTCCAGCCACAGGCATGTAACAAATGATGCTTAATAAATGATTCCAAAAAGCTGCCTTTATGTGTTTGGTTTTACTTGTGATTGCTCAGGTAGATACCAAGAAGAAAAGTGGTAGGGTGAATCTCTAGATGTACTTGTGATTTTCCAGTAGTCTTCTGCAGCGTGCAGGCTGACTTGGAATTCTGGTGATAACCAGAGGGACCGAGTTTTCCAGGGAGACGTAGGGAGAGACCCTTCTGGCTTCTCTCAAAATACCCTGGTGCATCTCAGGCGTGTTACAGGTTTCTGTGTGCACAGTCTGTGGTTTAAATAAAATCGCTACATTTTAAATGGAAAATAGAGGGGAGAGGTTCTCCACGTTTCTCCACTCACACAGCATGAACACCTTTCTGTTGTGGCGTTGTTTGCAGAGACGCATAGACCGGGAGCTGAACTAGGATTGTGTACAAAGCTGAAGCATCACACTGTATTTCAAGCTGCTACAACAAATTAACTATTTAACACTTTTGCTGATGTTGTGCGTACACTTGTTGCCTCCCAGCATGAAAATAAAGCAAATAATTGCAATAGCTTTCTGTCCAGTAGAAATTACAGTAATAAAATGAGAAACTTTGTCCTGCGCGTTGATGAACAGACGCAACAGGAGGCTGTTGGAAGGAGGAGGGGGTTGGATTAGGTACAGGAAAAATAATCTGTGAGGGCTGTGTGTCCATCGCCTCCAGCTCAGAATGCAGCTCAAGCTGATGTAGTGCCATTGCTCCCCGGTAACCATAGCAACCGGACCACACCTCCTCCTGCTGAAAGATGCTAAAGAGCCCTTTGAGCACTATCTGGTGTACTGCAAGGGAACTGCACCATTTTTAATTACCACGGCATTGCCAGCTGATACTTTTTTTTTTTTTCCTTTTGTTTCCCCATGGAATGGCAAGGAAATTCTTCGTTCTCTGTCAAGTAATCCTGTTTTTTCATTCACTGTTTGTGTAGTAATCCCATTTATATTGCAGAAGAGGACTATGTTAATTTAAAATGAATACTGGAGTTGTATTTGTCAATGCATTTTTATCTTGTTTTGAAGTAATTTTTTGTCTTAAAAATAAGCATTCTTGTGCACCTAATGCTCCCTTATTTAGCACTTCCTGTATGGTGGTATTGTGTTAACATTTTGGAAGAATACTCAAGGATTTGAGCATGTTTTTCTTCTCGCTTAGACTTTGCAAATGACTGAAAAGCTTTCCCCACTCCTAACCTCTCTTCTGTTGTGCAACAAAAGAGCTTTCCTTTAAGCATCTTGGTTTCCAAGCACAAGAAATCGTCTCTGGGCATTACTGAACATTTGACTTAAGGTGTGATGAATCCTCTTATGCCAAGTTGAATTTTTTTGATGTGTATTGTAGATTGATGTTTAAATTAGCTAAAACAAGTGTGGAATTAGTATCATTCAGAGCTTCTCTTTAAGGTCGTTTTGTTCGGATCTCGGGTTTTGTCCCAAAAAAAAGATATGCTAAATCTGCATTGGATGTCACTGTTGAGGCAGTTTTCTTTGCTGCCTTTCTTAGAAAAAATGATTGTTGCATTATAACAATACAAAAACCTTATTCTGGCTTCGTGACCCGCATGAGGGAAAGCCTTTTAAACTACCTGAAAGCTCACTGATTGATTTATTTAAATGTATTGGGTTTGTTCTCTAGTGACTGAACCAGTTGTTGTCATGGCATTTTGGTATCAGCTTGGGGAGGGGGCATGTTTTGGTGGTGTGTGGTAAAACAGCCCTTGCAAAATAATGCTATTGGTGTTGCTGTACTTGGAGGTTTACTTTCTTTAGAGAATTACAAAATAAATCCCAATGTCGTTCAGAAACTTTGTGACTTGGGTACATCAAAATCAATAGCTTACCTAAAAAATGTAAAACTCTGTACTTGGAGCTGTACATAGACAATAACTCTGTCAATCTTGTGAAAACTATATAAAGATGCAAATAACCATACTGTTTTGTTAGCTTGGTAACGCTTATGCTTCCCCTCCCCCTTTTGTCTTTATAGGTCTACGAGGGCTAATCAATCTTGGGAACACATGTTTTATGAACTGTATTGTCCAGGCACTTACCCACACTCCACTGCTGCGAGATTTCTTCCTCTCCGACAGGCACAAATGTGAAATGCAAAGCCCCAGCTCATGTCTGGTCTGTGAAATGTCTACGCTTTTTCAGGAGGTGAGTGCTGTTGGCTACAAGAGCATCGCCTTTCCACGGGTCCTGGCTGTTTCTTACCCCAAAAAGGGATTGTATTCTCTTTGCAAATATAAAGAGGTTGAAAATTATGTTTTCCCTCAAGTTGTGCCAAAACAGAGCAGTGACGATCGCATGAGACCCTCCTGTCAAAAATACCCAACTGCTGAAAAGGAAACCATTGGCCTTATAAGCCCTATTCTTGAGTCACCATTGTTTAGTCAAAGCTTATATTGGAAATAATTACAGTGCTGCCTGCTCTTCTGAGACTGATCTGCAAGCCTTTAGTCCTAAAGCTGAATGTGTGCTTTAATTAAAGGTGCAAGTTGTAACTGGAAAATATGTCACAGGCTCTTGGGTGATGATGGGAGTGAGAATAAAGCAGTAGTATATAGCCTTGTGGTTTAAAGCACTGCATTATGTAGGTCTTATGTATAAATATTTTAAAGATCTTGATTCAGGGCTTTCTAACAGGGAGAAACATCTTTGTTATGTCTCTTTGGTGGAAATCCATTAGTGGTCAGGAGGATGTGGAACAGCGAATGTGTTGGCACAGTTTGTACCCTCCATGTACGAGCTACTCCTCTTCTTCCCCATTCTTGCTCAGGTGGCTTTGCAGTGTGCCTTTCTCTGCAGGTCTCATCTGTGCTGTGTGAGACAGCACAGTCTTTCCTTAATAAATAGTCAATGAGCTTTATTAACTGTCTTAGTTCCCCATCGGGGACTGTGGCTAGACAGGGGCTTCTAGTTTTAAGACGAATCTTTAAAAGCAAACAAACGAATCCAATTCTGTGCCTTTCTCTCAGTGATAGATCTGCCTTCTTGGTATGTTAAAAAAACCCAAAACCAACAACAACAAAAAGGAAAAGCAAAAGCTGTAGTCAGTGCTGTCACAGAGCATTTGAGAGAGCTGGAGATGTCAGTACTCGGAGCATGTCTTGTGTATAAGCTGCTATCAAAGTCCGTTCAGGCTGAGACCAACCTAAAATAGCTTTACCTTTATCTTGTGATTTTCAATTTGATTTTAGTTCTGTGCCTTTTCCCCAGAGATGATTCTTTTTGGTCATTGCAGGCGAGTTAAACGTATATGGAAGGTACAGTCCCCCTTAGCAGTCCCAGTATAAAGTTGTTTTCAGCTCATACTCAGCCCTTGTGTGACTTAGCAACTTTCCTTGCTGCTTATCAGTCATTAGTTGTATGTTATCCTTCTTATTTTTTGATTTATTTTTCAATTATTCCTGAGTCTATCAGGAAAGGAGGTAAAAACAAAAGGCAGGCATACCAATAGGTAGCAGCTGCAGGATTATTGAAAGCAGATGTGCAGTTAAATGGGGAAATACCACTGTCTGGATTAAAAAAATCCGTCATGGTATAGAAATAGCAGTTTCTGTACACTGTTAATAGAAACCTATTTGTTTATTTAAAAACAAGGTACTGTTATAATCTTGATATCCTTTCATCACGTTGTGGTATAAAGCCTTATTCCTATGAATATCTGTTTACACATGTGCATTTTTTTCAAAATCCCTTGGGAAAGGGGAAATGACTATTATGTTGCAGATTGAGGGGCTGGAAGAACAATCAGGACTGTCTTGGTAATGATTTTTCTTTCCATTTTTGTATGTGGAGCCCTGTTGATGGCCCTAGGTTGCTGCTTGTAAGACTACATACAAGCAAGTAACAAAGAACAGGCAGGTATCCAAAACAGGGCTTAAATGCAGTATTTGCATCAGTTTCAATTGTAATCAAATTTAATTTCACACACAACTTTGGGAATCTCAGCTTTCGTTTTCCCCAATCAAAACTCATGCCTACGCTTGCATTAGTTCTAATTAATGTTCTGCAACATGGGGGTATGTGAGCGAGGGAAGAGCCCTATCTGCGAGATCAGACTGTGAAGACAGCAGTACAGTAGTCTCTGTCCTTATTTTGGGTTGAAATCTTGCAGCTTTGTGCTGTGGGAGGACAACGGAAAGTGACTCAACCATCTGGAAGTAAAACTAGAGCTTAGTCCTCCGCAAGAAAAACTATAGTGTCTGTAACCAGCTCAGTATATTTTAACTTGCAAGCAGTAAATCCCATGTTATCTGTATAGCCCTATCAGCACTCATTATGAAATTCTGTTTCCCAGTGACTTTGAATTTCTCTGCATTCAGAATGAAAACCAAAATCTTGCATTTTTGGAGAGGACTGGTTATCTTTCATCTCCCAACTATATGCAGTGGCTCTGATGAAGGTATCCACACTGTCTTTGCAGAGATGAGGTCAGAATGAGGGAAAGCCAGCCAGTGGAGATTTCAGTGCTATGGTTGAGAATTCCTTTGTAATTGAATTACTGGGGAAGCTTTGGTTCAGGTTCTATCTTGTTTTTACATAGCTTTCCCACCAGGGTTGACTGATGGAGTTATCCCAAGTCATCTTGCCCAGTGACAAACGATCAGGGCAGGGGTTAACTTCATCTCCCCTCCACCCTTCTCTTCTGAAGATGTGATCTTAGGCAAATGGAATGCCAGGGGATCTGGTGAATGCATGCCAGGAAGATCTCTGCAGGAGAAAAAGAGACTGGTTTGAACATTAAATGAGAGTTACTATGTATAAATAAGCAAGTTTTGTTATTTTCCTTTTTAAACAGAAAACATTTGTCCCTTTTCTTAAGATCATTTAGTTACATAGGTTGTGTGATTTCTCTGTGATAAATAGGAAGCTACAAAGTTCTTCTACCTTGAAGTAGGTTGATGGTGAGTAATGAGTGTCAGATGGTTTTCAGAATTGAGGGGTTTTTTTTCCTGGTAGCTTTTCTTGTGAATATGCCAAGCATTGAATCTCTGTTTGTTTTAAAAATATCTGACTGCATCAATTAACATTCTCATTTGTGCTGCTTGAAACCTATTTCTCAATAGAATCATGACATGAATTACACTGCATAAGAAAAGGAATGAAAAGGATTTGGGAATAACAGATAGTGGTGAAACTGGCTGGAGGGAAGATAGAACACACAGAATCCGTTCATTGAGCCTTTGAGCTGAAAGGGTTTGTGCACTACTTTTTACCTACTGGCATTTGTGTTTTAGTTTTGCTTCGCCAATGAAGACTAATTTCAAGATGGTCTTTCCCCCCCCCTAAGGTTTCTCGAAATAATTCAGAGAGTGACCATTCTGGGTGGTAGGATTAGTGGGTCTGTAACTCGGTGCACTCTGTGACCAGAATAGCAAGAATACCTGGGAATAGAGCAGAACGCAGAGCATCCACTCAGAGATGTAAAGAACAAAGCCTTCTTTATTCCCATCATTACTCATCCTCATGAGCCTATCAAAGTGCACTGCACAACTACGCAGAGAGTTGAGAAGTGAGGACAGAAAGGAAAAAGGAGGAGGTGATTTATGGCTTTGATATCTCAAGATGGTACACCGTTGAAACGGCTTGTGTGTGAAATAAGTTACTACAAAGGTACAAGGGAGAAAAAGTAATTAAGGCACTTTATGGAGACAGAGGCTTTGCATTTTGTAACGGAAAATACAGTTTGTGCCGATTTAGTAAAATCTATTTTCTGAAATAAGTATAAAACATACAGAGCACATGCAAGGAAAATGGTTTTCTAATTCCTTGAGCCATCGCTTTTTGTTTGGAAACCTCCAGTAGGTGTTCTTTTCTTCTGTCGTACCCTCTCCCTTTACCCATTGTGAATTTTCAGAACGTTTAAAGTCTTAATTGAGAACCAATTTCTAAGAGGAGATTTTAGCTTCTCAAATTGGACTGGAGCCTGGTACAGGATTTATGCCTAAAAATTCTTGATTACAAAGCTCCGAGACTGTTTAGTTGATAGATATGTGGGGTAGATCAAATGTATTTGTTCACGTAGTTGGGAAACTTCCCTGCATGTTTTTTTGGCAGGAGGAATAGAAAGAAGTACAGATGTGTGTGGTGGGGGTTTTGTTTTAATTTGGTTGTGTGGTGTTTTTTTTAAACTGGTTTAAATTTGGGTTTTTTTGGTATCAATAATGCAAAATACAAAGCCTAAAATCCTCTAAATCCCCTGTAGTTTCTTCCTTTTAGTGTCCAAGAACAAATGTTTTAAGTGCAATACAAGAAAGTTACTGTTACTTGGGTTGTGTGTAAGAAATGGAGGCTTTGAATCCTGGTTTGGTTTTTCCTTTTTTCCCTGCAACAGCAATTAAACAGCCTATTTTCAAGAATTTTCAAATTGCTTGAGCTAGTTCTCTCCAATATAAACAACGATTCTGCTGAACTGAAAACAAATTTAAGAAATTTAAATAAAAATTGTTTTAAATGATGTTTGGAAGAATTGTGCTATTGCAATGTTTAGAGGTGACTTGCAAATACATCATTATTTATATTTGCACACTTTAATGAAGAGGTTTGTACAGTAGTGATTGAATAAGACTTTATGTGGACTTTTTTTCCTCTTTGTGGATTGGCACAGCTCTGAGAGGCTGCTCTTCCCAGCAACAAGGAAATGACAGAGATGGGATGGCTGTTTCATACATTCCAGTTAAATATTGCTAGTCAATATGCTCAGATTCTTTTGTTTCCTTTTTGATTTATTAGAATAGTGAAGCTTTCCCCACTCCCATGTATGTTCAACACCGTTCTTACTAGGTGTGTGTTTCTAGTTTCTGCGTGATAATAGCTAATAATTTGATAAAGCTTCTTGTTAGATTCTTCTCCACCTAATGAAGCACTAGAGAATGTAGAATCTGCTGGCAGGTCTGGTGCCTGCAGTGGAGTAATTACGGAGAGTGCTGTTGGTTAAAATGACCGGAGAGCTCTGGGACTAATTGTAAGGAGTGACAGAACAGAGAAGTTTTATTGCTGCAGTTCCCTGAATTATGTTGAGCAGCAGCTGCGTCAGCAGATTTCAATTACCACACTGCTGCTCCAGTCCCTCGGTGTCATTCTTGTTGGCATCACAGTTAACTATTGATCGTTTTATTTATAGAAGCATTTTGTGGTGTTTGGCTGCAGAGGTATATCTTCTTGTTTGGAAAAAGCGGAGCTTGCAATAAAGACATTTCTTTGCAAGGAAATGCACTAAAACCATTTAGAAAACCCTACAAATATGAGGACTAGATGAGAAGATTGTACTACTTTTTGCCTACCTGTCTCTTAAACTACAGTATATTTTATCTAGGCAGGTTTGTAGCACAGTGCCTGTTCTTGCACGGATATAAAATGCTCACAGACTGGGCAGGGAGGAATTTAGGGCTGGGGAAGGAAGCCCGCTTTTCCAATAAAAGTGAGAAATTAGGTACTGCTGGGGTTTCAAATCTTATTTTTGATCTGTGCTGCTTACTGTCTTCTGTTTGGGAAGAGTAACTGAAAATAAACTGCTATTGATTTGATAGGATCTTGGCAAAACGTAATCATGGTGCTGCAGGCACCCTTTACTGGCAAATAGGTTTTCCGAAGGTTAGGGAAGGCAAAATGACTTAGAAAATTTTCACTTATTAAAAATAAAACGTTATCCTGTTAAATGCAACCTGAAGCCCAAGTGCATAAACAGTTCTGGGCCTTTTCTGGCTCCCCGCAGGGACACCGCAAGCGTCTCTGCTTTGCTTTTGGAACTGGTTTCATGATGGGGGGGTTCATGAATGGATACAGCTTGCTGGAGAGGGGACTGAGCTTTAGCCTCACACTCGGGGCCAGGATTGGCAGGAGGAGTGAGGACCTGGGAAGATAAAAGCAGAAGAATTGCAGCATCCAAGAATTGCATCCAAGGTAGCTCTTGGATGGAAACAGAGACGATAAAGGAAGGAGCTGAACCTCGACCTGGGGAATCACAGACCCCGAGTGTGTGTGAGGTTTGTGTTTGGATTGTTGGTGGGATTTTTTTGTGGGACCTGGCTGCTTTTTGGTTTTGAAATAAAAACCCCAGCGTGGATTTCTGTAGGCAGTCATCTGTCCTCGGCTTCTGTGCCTCTTTGCCTCCCCAGCTGCGTGTCCCCTCTCCGCAGCCGTGTTTCACGTCGCGGTTTTGCTGACTGAATAATTTGCCTGTGCACCCTCTAATACGCTCCTGGCAAAAGCACCTGGGGCAATTTCAGTGGCTCCGGTAGCCAGCTCATCAGATTTTGAGTGAAGCAGATTAAGAAGCAGATGCAGGAGCTGGTCCAGGACCAGAACTCTGGCAGCGACACCCTGCAGGAGCAGTAACGTTGGGACATTGGTGAATGAAGTGGTACCTTCAGCTCTGCAAACAGCTGGGATGAATAAAGTTGTTCCTGTAGGCACAGGGTTCAGGGGCTGGATGGCAGGTGGCATCTGTTATCCTCAATCTTCACTGTTTGTCCTGATTTTGGGGGGGCATGTAATTTATGAATGAAATTGTTAATCTCTTGCCAATGTGGGATTTCTCCCCCCAGGTTTTTTTAATAAAAGCCAGTGGTAGCAGTAAGGAATTTTGGAGTGTTGCTCCCCTTCCCCCCCCACCCCCCCCACCCCTTTTTTTTTTTTTATTTTTTAATTTTAGGCTACACCATCACAAAGTGAAAGAATTTCAAGGAAGAAGATTGAGATGCTCAGTTCGGAAATCACGTTTTCAGTAGTCTGTGATAAAAAGATGACTCTGTATTTTATTATTAAGACCATCAGAATGAAACGGTTTAAAATCTATTTGACTAATTGCACTCATTGAAGTTTTTAATAATGAAATGCGCTGAGGCTGTGTAACGTGTTAACAGTCATGTCCTTTTCTTTGCTTTGAGCAGTTTTACTCTGGGCACCGATCTCCTCACATTCCATATAGGTTATTGCACCTGGTATGGACTCACGCACGGCATTTAGCAGGGTACGAGCAACAAGATGCACACGAGTTCCTCATTGCTGCATTAGATGTGCTACACAGACACTGCAAAGGTAAGGCTTGTACCAGGTCTTCAAGCAACAAGGAATATTGGATCAAAAGGAGGTAGAAAAATCTCTTCTCAAATCAAGCGTAGTGTCTTCCAATAGAGCAATCTTAGCTAATTCCTTTTAAAATTTGGTAGACTTAAAGGAAAAGATTTATTTATAAAGAAACCATTCCCACTGTCAGAAATTACCTAGAGTTAGAAGCAGACAAGCCTGTACGTTGATTTGAATCACCATCATGGTGTGCTCTTATTGGTTGTGAGTCACTGTCTTTTCTTTTAAATTGCCATTTTAATTCTATTTATACTTGAGGTAGTTAGAGCTCTTACTCAGTGTGTCATGGGACTGATGAAAATTACATAGGGGAGGCTATGGCTCTTCTGCTTAAATATTCTACTGCCTTTATGATACGCAATTGCTTACAGAAAAAGTAGTATTTGGTTTTGGTATCTTTTATTAATCTGTATATAAAAATACACAATTCTACAGTACAGTAAAAATACTCAGCGAGATGCTTTTAGAGATGAAGTATCTAAGTCTCGAATCGCTTTGGTAATATGATAGGAAATTATGTATTTCATCTTAGTTAACTGAACTGAGTCTGAACTGAAAATTTCCCAATCCACCAATGTTTGATCTAGCTTGATTCATTTAAGCACAGAAATTTGTAAGGGAAATTCTTTTAAGGGAAAAACAGTAGGTTTAGTTAGATACTAGCAAAACAAACAAACAAAAATCCTTGATCACTAAAAATAAGCTTTAAAGCACTCAACTTTCCTCTAGTGCTCTTAGAAAATGCACTTAGAGGTTACTTGTTTGGCTTATCAGAGGACTATCAAAGGGAAGGCCACTTTGAAATATTTTGAAGTTTTGCTTTTATCTTTGAGATAGTCTTATATGGTAGCAGATGGGCTTGTTCAGATTCATAATACGTGTCCTCTGAAAGAGTCTTCTCGGAAAAGGATACTTCTAAGGAAAGGAGAACAGTTCTTTTGTGATTAGTAATATCTGTCATTTGACAATCACTAACTGAAATTCAGTAAACCTAATGAAACTAGCCTTGAGTACTGTAAGGAACAGAGTCTACCCAAACACTGACCTCTCCCTTCTTAACACCAAATAAACTCAGCTGTGAACAGAAATACTCTGTGTTTCCTCTTAACCACCGATCTAACAAATCTTGAAGCTTTTTCTTCATCTTTCCTGTAAAATGATGTTTGTATTTCTTTCCTACTTTCTGATTTGTTCATGAAGGAGTAGTATTTTCTTCTCAGAATCGTGAAGAAAAAAACTTGCAACAATAAAGGTCCCTGCACTCTTTTCAAACTGATAAAGAGTCTGAAAAGATTTATTTATTTTTTAAAGTGTGGTTTGGCTTTAAATGAAGACTCTTAACTTCTGGAATTACCAACAAAATGGAGCTTTCTCAACAGTTTCTTTATTCTTGATTCCATTTGACCTCTCTGGCTTGAATGAAAACGAAACTGGGATCTGTCCTAAAACCTTGAAAAAATTGTATGTTGGACATTCTTCGGAAAGAGCATGTGCATGTGTGTGGATTCTTTTACTACTGGCTGGATATGACAGAGGTGTTGAAAACACTGACTTCTGAATCGGTGTCAAGTTTTATAACGCTTTCAGTCGGATTGAATTGAATTCAGGGGTTTTGCACCTTTAGTACTGAGCATTTTTGGCTTGTGGCAAAGGTACCATTTACATTCAATGCAAGGACTGAAATTCAGTTATTTTATGGATGCCCTTAAGTTTGAGCTAGCTGTGTGGATGTAACCAAGCTGTCACAGTGCTGGTGGTGGGAAGATGTTAGCCATAGATCCTTGGCATCTGTGTATCCAGGTCTTTAAATGTCTGTTTCCTAAGAAATTGACTTTTATTAAACTGGTAAATATTCTGTTCCACATCAAGGTAATTTAAAATAAATGGTTGAGCAGTTGTGTGGGAACCAAACCAGTCTGTCTAAACCAGAATTTCAAGTATGGTTGTGATAAACCACTTTTGGATTGAACTAGTTTGCTATGTAATGAGAAAGTTTTCGCATTTAGGCATGCATGACACAGACACACACACATCACGTATACGTATGTAAAAATATTGTTGTTAATAATGTCCTAAAGCTACAATAAGCAAATAATGCCTCCCCTGCCAATATTACTTATTTTAATGAATCGAAAAAACCTTTTAAAGCTTCCAGTCAATAGTAATCAAGTTCTACAATTAACACGCAGTGAAGTAAAATGAAGTATGAGAGAAAATTCTGTCCAGAAGTTCTAGTTTTTGAACATTATTCATAATCACCAAGGCTTCAGCCACCAAAATAAACAAGTGTTCCTTATATTAAGAACTGTATAAATATCCAATGATATTAATTTAGCTGACATTGATCATTTATCCCTTTTCCATTCCATTTACTCTGCTTTCTAGGAAGGGTTGTAATGCAAGTCAAAGCAGGCTGTGAGTGCTCAGTATTGATATCTGTCATCACCTAAATTAGGAAAACTATATGATTTTGATGTGTATTTAAAGATGAGTTTTGTAATACTCCATTCTGTGAAGCATAAAATTAACTGTCCCAAGATGCATATATGGGCTGGCCCAGGTAGTTTTTTGGGTTTTTTTCATGCTGGTTGAATATATACTTTGTTTTAGTGGCATCTGTGAAGTTTTGGAAGCCCAGGAATCATGATCACCATGTCTCGGGGCTGACAGCTCTTTGTGTGCTGGCACTACTGTGTTGAGCTGTGGCATCCGTGCAGGGCATATTCTGGACACTTAACAGGGCTCCTCACTGCTGCTGGAGTAACAGAAAATATTTCTGAATAAAAAGGATCTGGCCTGTCATGGTGATTCATCACTATTTTTCATTCCAACAGCTGGAGAGGGATGGACTAACTGAAAAGTAGCATTTTGGGGGGGGGGGGGGGGGAAAGGCCAAGCTATTAATTATTCCTCTTTCTCTACCATGTGTACCAACTAAAAAAGGGAGAACCTTCTTGAATCTGAATTCTTTTCCCAGCATTGCTCCTATAAACGGCATTTTGTGGTGGTCTGGTCTCTTGCTGGTAGTGCTCAGAGTATTGCAGTGTCACTGTGTGTTGGCATTTGTGGTCCTTCTCACCTCAAAAACTTCCAAATGAGATTCACAGCTTCCTCCACACCAGACATTACCCTACGTCAGACATTTGCTTCTTCACCAGAGTAATGCCATGGAGACCTGGCTGTGGCAGTAACGGCCACCTTCTTTGCATTAAAGTCTGGCCATTCACCTGGGCTTTGGCATGTATTGCCTTTGATCTTCAAAATATTTAGCAACTATTTTTTTCAGTCTCAGAACGTGTTTGGATTCTAGAAGATGCTGAGAATTATCAGACATTGATCTGTTGCTTCTTGCGTGTTTTCTTAGACTGTTCCATGAAGAGCAGGTACAAAGTATACCCCGTTCTTCCTGTGAGGATCCTTCAGGAGTTCCAGAGCTCTTCATTTCTTAAATGGATGTAAAGAATGAGTATTTCTGCTCAGTCTATAAAGCATTAGGTCAGCTTTTAGTCAACATGACAGATGCATCTTAATTACCAGTGCTTTGGAAGAAACTGTGGGGTTCTAAGTCTGCAGACTCTCATGAGAATGAGGTTCCAGCCATCTAAAGACTTCCTATTTTACTAACTTTGTTTCAGATTTATTCAAATTTAGAGAAACTTAGACCAGAAGTACTATTTTCTTGTATAGAGCAAGACTGCAATTCAGAAGTTCATGTTCAGCCTGGGGAAATCGCTGGCTGTATTTTAATTTTTTTAAAATGTTATTTTATTGGAAGAGCAACAACAGTCAAGCAGCAGAGAGTGGCAGAGATGTGCCTTTGTACACAAAGGTTCAAAAGACAGAAAATTTGAAGTAATCTTATATTTTTATCCCAAACTTTATCCAGCCAGTGTTATTCAGTTGTCAAACAAAAAAAAAGCATAGTACTTTCAAGCTGATTATACCTCATTTATCTGGTTTTCATAAAGCATTTTGCATTCATCTTTAACAAGGACAGCTACAAAGCAAATTTGAAGCCTGGTGCTGGGTATCACAGAAGAAGAATGCTGTGCTGAGATTAGGGAATAAAATGCCACCCTGCTCTGTGAATTCTGCTTCGTATTCTTAGGAACTGATAGAGCATATGCTTGTGAAACCTGTCATCTGCTGTGATCCATAGAAGTTTAAGTGTACACCTCTTTGCCATACAGAATAGCAACCAAGTGTTCAGAACACTGGGGGCCAAAGGAAAGCAGAAATGTCAATGTCCCTTTTGATTAATGCCCCTTTTAAAATCGGAGAATTTTTTAATTCCTTTTTCTCATCTAAAATTCATCATGGAAGTGGGAGGCAAAACTTCTTTATTTCAAAACCAAAAGCAATATTTAAAACTAATCTATAGCTGTTTTTACAGTTGTTACTTATGATTTACTTTTAGTAGTATATTAAATCTGAATATATTTGAACACGTTAATATGCTTAGTTATTGCAGAGATGCAGTTGTATCTTCTGTGTTGTGGGTGGTTTTTTTTAAGAGTTGCATTTGGGGGATCGGACTAGGTGATCTCCAGAGGTCCCTTCCAACCCCGTATCATTCTGTGATTTAATTGGAATCCAAACTTTCTTCCATTCCCACAATTACATTAGTGTATATTGATGTATTTTGAAGTTTGGTTGTGGTCTTGTGCTGAGCATTCTCTTAAAATAAGCCGCTGGTTTCCCTAGTAGGAATCACGACCAGCTTTGAGAGCAAAATGTATGGAACTAAAGCCTGCTTTGTAAGACATAAATGTTGAAGGGAACCTTAACTTGAGCACAACAATCTTGCAGCTTCTAGTTCTCAGCTGCATAACATACCTCCTCTCAGCATCTGCTACGTATTGACAACTGTGAGTAGGTGGTAATCTTACTTTTTTTTTTTTTTTCTCCCTCCCTCCTCTCCAACCAAATGTCATGGGAAATAATGCCGAGTGGGTAATGCCCTTCTGTTTTGCTGGGAACAAGCTTGCAGGATACTCTTGTGAGACCCTCTCGTCACTGATCCTAATTGACTTCTCTAATTGAAAAGGGAGTGTTGGTTCTCTCCCGTGGGTGGAAATGGACGGCTGTTAAAGGTGGCCAACAGGGATATTACCCCTGGTCCTATGAAAATCTCTACACCCTCTCTGCTTCTGCCCTCTCGAAACAAACTAGAGGGAGATAATGTTTCCAACATTAATTAAAGGGATGTGGCAGTTGCATGTTGTTTCTTTAAAAAGAAAAAAAAATGGAGTTTTAAAAACAAGGAAAAAACCCATTGAATTCTTTTTTTTGAAAATCCACATGTAGTCTTTAAAGCTTAAACGTGATCTTTTTCTAAAGGTGAAGAACATCTTGTGCAGTCTCTATGCTGTGTGCTCTATTCATTAGCTTAGCATAATTGAGACCTTAAAAAGATCTAAAGTTCAGTAAGATTTAGCTGAAATTCCCATCAAGAAATGCCCGAGACTGGGTCTGATAACCCCCAACTTGGACCTTGTACATTTGAAATCTAATTTTAGGGTATTTTGTTCAAGAGCCTTTTTAAGGAAACAATGTGCTTTTCTTGACAATTCAAATAGAAGTTTCTAAAGTGGGCAGCTGAGAGTGAGCTTTTCTGAGGCATTTAGGATCTAATTAACTGAAGTGGCCCATTGCAGCTTGGTAGGTGTCACCTATGTCTGCTTTTCCATGCTGGAACCTTTGTCAGTTTACATAATATTTTCCAACAAATTTCTAAAGCTTTATTGGAAAAGAGAAATCTCATTCCTTTCTGCTGCAAGAAGACTCCAGTTGGAGTGCCTTAGACTCAAGAAAAACGGTGGGGTTTTACCCTGTGCTTTTAGTTGCCTTAGGTGTTTTTGGTGGTTTTTTTTTACATACTTGACTAGAAATAAATTATTTTTGAGTAATAGCTCTGATTTGAGGACTCAGCACCTTAGTATTTAATTTCTGAAACTGAAATACTTCCTAGTAAGCTAAAGATACCAGGAAATCTGACAAAACTTCTCGCAGAGAAGTTGTGGCTGCCCCATCTCTGGAGGGGTTCAAGGCCAGGCTGGATGGGGCTTTGAGCAACCTGGTCTGGAGGGAGGTGTCCCTGCCCAGGGCAGGTGGTTGGAACTGGATGGTCTTTAAGGTCCCTTCTAACCCAACCATTCTGTGATTCTAAAAAGTAATAGGTACAGTCATGGAAATCAAAGAAGCGGCGTATCACTCCTAGCTCTCCTATGGGGAATGGAAGGAGTATACTTTACAGCTGAGAACTATGTCAATAAATTTTTGTCTAATGCTCTGCTTAATCTAAGAAAGCTGAATTGGCCTAATCTCAGCACTCAAATGATAAAAAATTACTATGAATTACTATGCTCCCAAGACCTGCAGCCACAGTTTGTAATGCCTAAAAGCTGGGTACATGCTCACTGTGCCCCTTGGGAACTCAGAGGATTGATGTGTCTCAAGAAGCTGGAGGGAGATACAGCACTTATCTGCCCAATTCAGATAGGAACATCTTTCATTATTTCACTGGTGAAAACTTGAACAGAAAATACACGTTTATGTGGAAAGAATGGGATGCAGGGAGCAGGCTGGAAGTTAACGGGTCTTAACAAACCTCCCCGCACTCCTTGGAGAAGTTGACTGGGGTAGAATTAAAAGGCAGCTCCTGCTGATGGTTTCTCCTCTCTGATCATTTAGGAAAGCAATGTGCTATAGAATACTCTGCCTAAGCAGAAATTAGTGCTTCTGTGCTAAAGAGATATTAAGAGATAAAAAAAAAAATATTAGTTTAGATACAAATATTGCACAGTGGCCCTGGAAGGGAAGTTTAGAATCATAGAATGGTTTGGGTTGGAAGGGACCTTAGAGACCATCCAGTCCCACGCCCTGCCCTGGGCAGGGACACCTCCCACCAGACCAGGTTGCTCAAAGCCCCATCCAGCCTGGCCTTGAACCCCTCCAGGGATGGGGCATCCACAACCATCATGAGCCACCTTGTTAGGAACTGAGCTTTACACTAGATGGGGCAGAACAAATCTCTGCTAAGGGAGATGGAACTATACCCTGAAAAAGGGGTTGCCTCACAGCTGATGCAGCTTAAAGCTTCACAGAGTTAACCTGATGATTATAATCTATATTTTGCTAGGAGTTCTCTTCTGGTTTCCTTGTTTTGCTTTAGTGCACGTTTTCTGGGTTCCATATTCCCTCTGTGAGCTTGCAGTATGTTTATATATTTGCATTATTAGGAGTTTCTGGAGACACAGTCTAAGACAAACCCCTGTTCCTGAGGAGGATTTTTGACTTCTGAGTTTGTGTTTGCGTTCCTGCAGGTGATGACAATGGGAAGAAGGCCAACAACCCCAACCACTGTAACTGCATCATAGACCAAATCTTCACAGGCGGACTGCAGTCTGATGTTACCTGTCAAGTCTGCCAGTAAGTCATTTTTTTTTTAAATTCTACTAGTTTCTGTTAATTCCTAACTCTGGTTTGAAGCTGTACACTCTCCAGCGCAACAGCATACTGAATCTTTTTCTTCTGATAAAATACCAGCAAAATTCCAGAAAGACAAGAACTGTTTAAACACAGTGTCAGCTAAATGCAATCAATTATTAGTTTGTTGTCATATATCAACATACATATATTGACATACCAAAAAAGCTACCTAAAAAGTATCATAAGCTTATGGACATAAAGTCTGTAAAAAATTTTTTTAAAGTTCGTAGAAGTGAAAGATTGTTCTTTTCCAAGTGTACAAGGAAAAGACTTCCAAGATCTCTTTGTTTTTGAATGTATGTGATTGCCACTATATTTGAAGAAAATTCCCGTATGCAACCATGTTTTCCATCAGTTAGGAGCCTCATGTATCATCAGGAGAGGTTTCAAAGAGGCTGATACTAATATAATCTTAGATATCAGCAAGTGAATGTTTTACAAGAGGAAGGAAAAATGTACTTCTTGTTCTGCTCTGTGTCCTGGAGCAAGTTGACTTCTCTTTCAGGATGTTTGGTGTTGCCATAGTGCAGAAGTCAGAGTTCTTGTTTTTGTTCTGTCTTGCATTCTTTATAATTACGCACACTGTCCTGCAGACTGTTGTGCTCTGCTTGTTTGAATCTGCTTTTATTCTCAATTTTCTGGAGAGATTTGCAGATTTACTCTAAGGAAAATGCATGAAATCTTGTTCTTTGCCTCGTAGAGCCACGGAATCCTTATATGATGTTAAAAAGCTTGATGTGCTATGACACAATATTAGCATTGATGAAACTGTAACAAAAGAAGTTTTCTTTTGAAAACTGACGACTCTTGCACAAATGAAGCTGGAGAGAAGGCAGAATATTGTCGGCTTAATGAGATTGCAGAGTGAAAGACACTGGTCTTAGAGCAACAGAGAACTCAAAAATAAGCATAACGAGTACAAATGGAAAATGCTTCCAAACTAGGAGCTTGGAACCTTGAAGTTCTAGACTTCCCTTAAAAATTTAAATGCTGGAAGAGAAGATCTGAATCAAGACCAGTTAAAATTTTGAGAAGCTTTTCCTGTAGTCTAACTGTTGGCTTCAGCTGTCTTGTAAAGAAATCAGATCAAGAACCTGCACTACTTCTTGATGCATTTATGCTTTGGCTTCTCAAATGCACTGTATAATGAAAGTATTTGGCACTCTTTTCATTGAATTAGCCTTAACCACTATCTTCCATGTCTTGGCCAGAAAACCGTGCTTCTAAACTGGTTGGATTGCACGTGGCCATCACAATAGACATTAGCTGGTCTATACTGGTGACTAGTATAACCACTGCCTCTGAGTAACCCTGCTTGTTCACTTTGAGTCATAGGGCTCCAGGGAGTGGGAGAATGTATTAAATGCATATATTTTGCATTCAGTACATCACATATGTTTCCTAAAACATATGGCTTTTGAATATTTGGAAAAAGGAAAACATTGTGGAGCAACTATATTTTCTGTCATCTTTGAGTGCCCTCTAGGGGTGATGTAGATCCCATAGTTCTTACAAGTAAGTATCTGGTGTGCATCCTAAAGCGGGATAGGCTGTTAATTTTGCATCCTTTAAACATGTATTAAACTGCTTTCTTTTTCATAGTGGCGTTTCCACAACGATAGACCCATTTTGGGACATCAGTTTGGATTTGCCAGGCTCCTCCACCCCGTTCTGGCCACTGAGTCCGGGGAGTGATGGCAGTGTCGTAAATGGGGAAAGCCATGTATCAGGCACCACCACTCTCACAGACTGCTTGCGAAGGTATGACACGAGACAAAAGCAATCTTGGTGGGGTAAAAAAATAAACCAAACCCAAAACATTTGGCTTCATTCTGTTCTCCAGGTGGCAACCGAACAATGGGAGTAAGTGATGCTTTGTCATGGCGTTATCCCCAAACACCATTTTTATACACGTTTTAGCTTTTTTTGTGTGAGAGGAAGCGAGAAGGCAAAGAAGGCTCAGAGCAACAGGAGGCCTGACAATAAGCAATCAAAAACAGTTGCCACGTGATGCAAAGAGAAAACAAATTTTACATTGGCTGCTGCTGGGCAATGTGCTCTTAAATGATCAAAACCACTAGTGTCTGTCTCCATGTTCTTAGTTCTCTAGCTAAGCAAGCACATAAAAAGAGTTCACAATGCATTTAGTACTTGTCTAAAATATAGCACAATATAATAATCTTGATTTTGCTCTAAGCATTGCTGAGGGTCAGCTACTGCCAGCTTGATTGCAGGGATGGCATTAAGAATGAAAGGAATGTAACTTTCTAAAAGAAAAGATAATTCTGAGGAGGAAACTTAGGCATCGTGAAAACAGGTAACTGGAGAGAATGTCCTGGCTTCATACACAGTTAATTTGGGTCTTTTAGCAGATCTAAAAGTCATTCTGTTGTGGCAAATGTAGACCTCTGTCTGAGGAAGAGGGTGTCCATAGACTGGGGCAAAACTAATGATCTCAAAATAAAAGTTCATAATCTCTGACATCTGATTTCTAACCATCTTGATACTTTTAAGGTGGATAATTTTCAGAAAACAAGGGGAATAGTGCAAATGAGAGATTGCTGATGCAGGAATGCATAAGAGGCAAAATCAGTCAAATTTTGGTGATTTTCTTCAACGTGGGGATGGTAGAATCAGTGAGAGACAATAGGGAAGGAAAAACATCCACGTTCAAAGATAACCTCAGAAATTATGAATTTTGGAAGGAAGTTGAACTCTAATGGATAAAGAGGATGGTTTAGGTTTTTACCCCAAAATTAGCAAGCAGGTTGAATATTAGATTCAAACAAGGAAGGTGTGTGACTCCATGTGAACCAGTGTGGCTGTGCAACTTGAAGTTGGCTTGAAGAAAGAAGGATTGAGCAGGAATATCACAAAAACCAGGAAGATGTAGGCATTCCTGTTGTTAGCAACAGATTTATACACCTTTTTACAGATGTAATACAGAAGGGGGGGGGGGGGGGGGAACCAAAACCCAAAAAAGGGGGGTACAANNGGGGGGGGGGGGGGGGGGGGGGGGGGGGGGGGAATCCAAACCCAGAGAATGGTGGTACATAGGCAAGGTAAAGGAAAATTTTCTTAATCAAACAGGAGGGGAAACCAGGAGGCTGTGGTGATCATTTAATGCTGGAGGCTCTGCTGGCCATAAGTAGAATGAAGCAGGGTTGGGTTAGTGATGAGCTGATACCATGCTTAGTGTCTGCATTAATATAAAATTTTAAATCACATTTCAAAATACTTCATCTCAAAAATCCCAGTTGTAAAGCAGCCTCTGGGAGGTGATTTATTTGCTCTGTGGAAGTCTAAACTTGGAGGAAAAGACTTAGCAGTCCATCCTCCTCGACTTGTCAGTGCTGACAGTTTCTGAAAAAGTGAGAGATATTTTGCTTTAGCGTGTTGTGAGAACACAGAGGTAGTTTATTTTCTCTAAACAGTTCCCTGTTCTGTAATGGTCTCTTCCTATAGCTCCCTTGAGCATTTCTGTCTGAAAATTTTGAAAGAGATTTTTCTAGTTGTCAACACTTGGGTTTTCTTGGAAGATATCTGTTTTTTTGAAGAGAACTTGGTGTTTACAGCCCTTTCCATCTCAGAGCTTTGATCCTAGCCCTGGAGGGCTACAAGCTTAGCAGAGTGTCCTGCAGACTAGCATGCAGCTGAGCACAGAAGTCGTGTCATCTTGCTTTGGAACTTCCATATCAATGTTTTTGTTTCTGAAAAAACAAAAAAGATCTTTGCTTTCTGTATGAAAATCAGTTGTTCTGTTGTAGGAGATGAACTAACGTTTAGCTCCTTTCACAGACACTGATACATTTTAGTGCAATATTCCCAAGTAGAGCAACGATAAACGTCAGATTTGGGTATTTGAACCAGAGCACTTTACAGTATTATAGGTGGTTGGTTTTTTTCAAAATGATACTTAAAAGTCATGAATTCAGTCTCTTGTGGTGCCAGTGACCCACAAGTAAAAATAAAAGTGTTTTCAGCATGTGTGGAAAACATCTGATAATTTTGTGCATCCCTTTGCTTTTCAATATTTTTTCAGGTTTACAAGGCCAGAACATCTAGGAAGCAGTGCCAAAATCAAATGTAGTGGTTGCCATAGCTACCAGGAATCTACCAAACAACTCACTATGAAGAAGTTACCCATTGTGGCCTGTTTTCATCTCAAAGTAAGTTCACAGGGGGCAGACAGAGCAGAGGATGTGTACTCCTCTCTGAAAAGATGAACTAAATTCCTGGACATGTCTTCTGGCTTTCACTGACTAATCTTTTATGATTTAAATTCATATAAAGAACTGCTTGCATGCCCAGCTAGATTTTCTATTAAGATAGTATTACATTATCTATAATGTAGCTTTGCAGTATGGCTGTGGGAACCTGACTAATGAAAATCTGGAAACAGAATGGAAGGGAGTACGATACCTGAAGCAGCATAGAAACCAATCTCCAGTAATTTCACTGAATTTCACTGAATTTTTTAGAGTTGGAAGGGACCACAGAGATCATCTAGTCCAACTCCCCTGATCAATTCTTCCTCATCCTTCAGGCTAAAAATTTTACCCTGGGCTTTGCTGGAGGAATGCCAGAGAGGAGCTCTGTGTTGAAGGAAAAGCGTGAAAAAGTTATCATTTGCAATGGAGAAGGCTTCTTGTGTCTTCCCAGCTGTGATGTAGTTTTCAACATTTCCAGTCCAGATTATGTCAGATGCAATGATGGGAGATAATATCAGGTAGTTTAGTGCTGGACAATTTATGTCTTAAATTTAAAGAATGTGACTGTGGTACAAAGTAGGCACCTGTTGCAGAAGATGAAGGTCATTCTGTGTCAAGAGGCCAAAGGGTCCTTGAAAAGTGATGCCACAGGCCTTCTTAGAAGCAGTCTCTGTAGGCATTTAACTGCATCTTTGCTCTGCTTGAGCTTTTCAGATGCAGACCACTAAGTTCTTGAGTGTCTCCTGGGACAGAATGACAAGGTCCTGTCATTGCTAGGCAGCACCTGATGATCACTGGCCTCAGCTCTTACTATGACCAGTTCTTCAAGAAACTGCCTCTCTGATGATTATATTAATGTCACATAAACTACATAAAGAAAAACAGCATTTTTACTTATGATTATGGTGACTGGTAAAGAATTTTAAAACAGCAGCCTATACTCTGTGTACAAATGAAGGCTTGTCTTGTTTCTCTTTCCAATTGGGAAATGGTGAATTGAAAGAACACACATTCTAGCCTTTTGCTCCAGAGACTTTGTTCAATTCTTACATGGCTTCTAGGCTTTAAACTTTGGTAAAACACCTGGGTAACTTCAACAGTGTTGGAATTAGACCTTTATCTTGTAGCTGTCATGGCAAAGTGCGTGCCAAACACTGCTGCAGCATGGAGGCAGTTTTTTTGGTTTATTTTCCAGTAGCACTCTAAGCTGAGTCAGTATGTTCATCTTGGAAAATCTATTAATTTGTGTAACTCTAGTGTTTTGGTCTCACTGAGCAAGTCACGGACTGTATTCAAGAAATGATTGTAGTTTAGAATTGTTAAATTGCATAGCAACTCTATATCCAGCATAGCAGCAATTTAAAATTTATTTTCAAAATCTGGCTTGTACAGAAGCTTGTTAATGAAATGCAGAGTTCTTGACATGAAGACAGAATGCCATAGGAAGGCCTGTATTGGTGAGAAAAGATTGATTCTGTTTTCTACTGGAAAAAGCTGTTACGGGTGGAAAGAATTCCTTATTTGCAACTTACAGGCCTTTTCAGACTGTTGGGGACAATCATCCCTTCAGATATTCACCCCCATATACCAGCTGTTCTGTGGTTGCATTTTGAGTATTAACTGAGGTGACAGGCAACATGATGTGACAAAGATATTGGCCTGACTGGAAGAGACAGTAGCAAAATTCCTTTTTTTCTTCTTTGGCTGTTTGTGGTCTTCCTGAAGATCATTCTTTCATGACTGACTTGGGATTTCAGGACCGCTTGGCTGTCTCCTTGGATTTTGGGAGAGCTTTAGGGGTGTTGGGCTCTTGTTTATTTTTATTTTATGATTACAGAGTAGTTGGCAAGATACACCTAAGTTCTGCTCTTTGGGCAAGGCGATGTTAATGTGCTCACCCCCTATCCTACACTCAGTTCAGTTTTTGTGTCATCCAGAATGACTGAAGACAGTTTTTTTGAAAATAAATTACTTTTCCCAAAGTGATTGTGTTGTCCAGTCGGTGCAAAACGCAAATTTCATTTCATGTGCTAAAGCAAAACAGAATCACAAAAGATAAGAATTACAGAAATCTAAGCTTTTCACGTCTGAATCTGTTGCTAGGGAATTGTTATGGCACCACAATTGGAAAATAATTAACTTGAAGTGTAAATAGAGCAGAATTTCTGGGAAATGGAGAGAGAAGCTGCCTTTAAATAGAAACTCATTCATCTCTTTTATGTTATTTGTTCCTGTTTCCATTTAATGTTCAATGGAGAAGATGAGAAGAGGACGGTGGGGATCGCAGGCTTCTTTTGGTGGAGGGACAAGGGGGTTTTTTTGTTATCATGTTCCATTTTTGCCTTAATTTGAATTGGTATTCCTGTGTAGGCTTGAGACTCCTGTCACTTGAGATGGTTGGAGGGTGGATTCAGTGTGTGAATCTGATGGCAAGCGCTCATTGTCACCAGTTTTCTGTGCTGCTGTAGGGAGCAGCTGTGTATTTGAACAGTGTGTAGTACAAATGTAAAGGCTGTGTGTGCTCTCTCTGCTTAATTTATTTTTTTCTTCTTAGGCTCAGTTGGGAATAAGTTTGTATGTATAGATAGTAAGGTAAACAATCTAATTGATACTGTATTTGAAACACAAATTGTGGTTTATTTTCCTGGTAGAAATGTGTTAGCATTTACACAGGGGTTCCCAGCCCAGATAGTTAATAGAAAAAATCTGGGAAGTCCCTGGATCCTGACTGCTCATATGCTTTCATGTTGTTGTTCCTGAGCTTAGGACATTTATAAAAGACAGAAAACTTAGCCTTTCTCTAAAGGAAAAAAACCCAACGTTCTTCCACTTTGTCTCCAGCGGTTTGAACACTCAGCCAAACTGAGGCGAAAGATCACTACGTATGTCTCGTTTCCACTGGAGCTGGACATGACACCATTCATGGCTTCCAGGTGTGTACCAAATTCAAAATCCCCCAAAGACTGGGACAGAACTGGTTACCAGTTCATACATGTGCACCATGAAACATGGAACATCCTTGAATCAAGGTTATAGAACAGTATTTATGATGATCCTTCCACTGTGAGCTTCAACTTGGAATGTGCATCTTCTCTAAACTAATTTTTAGATAAACTGTTGAGTTTTGTGGCCAGAAGAGGCTTTATATTTATTTTTTTATTTTATTAATATGTGTTATGTTTATGGTTGCATGTTAAATTTATCAACTCAAATCCATCGTGCCACCAAATCTCCACTTTGGCACCATCACCTGAGTGGCTGCCACCGGTCACCTCGTGTCATTAGGCAGACAAGACATAACCCTATGCCTAACCTATATTTCTCAAGTGATAAAAATCCTTCCTCTTTATTCCTGCACACATGCAAACCTGGGTTTTTTTTTTTGTTTTCTACCTTCAACATGTTTAGAGAAGGCTGCAAGAAGATAAAACGCAGTCCAGATTAAAATAGGTATTTCTAATTGGTATTTAAACAGAAACAGTAAGGCTTCTCCCACCTCCTAGGTTTGTGAAAGACATGACCTTTATATAAATATACCTTTATGAAAGGAATTTAATCAAGTATTTGTCAGGTATTCCATTCAAATATACAAGAGGATACTCAGATTTAGTTTATACCTGAAGCCTCAAAACGTGGCATCTCTTCATACAGAGGCTCTATTGGATGCTTAAATTTTACTAGTAATTTCAACCTTTGCCTACCCCCCTGTCCATCCCCTAAAAAAGAAAGGTAGATGTTTCTGCCAGGAGAGAAAGGAGAACCCTAAAGCTCTGCTAGATAGTGTTATATGTAGAAAACATCTTTTATTCCAGTATATTCTGGAGATTTTGGGACTTTCTTGTTCCTCTGTGGTGAATTCTCCCTGGATAGAACAGGTTCTGCTGATGAAAGATATCAAGCATGATGGGATAATCAGGAGGCATAACTCAGTAATCGGAATTTCATCAGCTCTGAAATAACAGCATAATCCTATTGCTGCTGTCAAAACGCAAAATGAATTTACAAGTCAGAGCTGGGATGATTGACCCATCACAGGATAAAGGATTGATGTAATTAGATATTTTTCCAGGTTTAAAATACAAATCTTTTCTTAACCGCTTTTTAAGCTTTTTTGGATAGGACATTTGATATAAACAGGTCTGGCAGCATGGAAGCCTTGACCAGAAGGAGAAATGCTGTTTCTTATGTAGCTTTGCTGTGAGAACAAAGTAAAGCATCTTTAGCATCCTAATCAGCAGCCCTTCTCTGCTGCAGAGCCGTGTCAGGATCATGAATAAGGACCTGGATTTGACAAAGGGGCTGTGTCATGTACAACCTGTTCCCCCATTTGGGATGCCACTGCTTTAAGTGACTGGATTTTTTTGTGTGTGTTGCAGTAAAGAGAGCAGAATGAACGGGCAGTACCAGCAGCCGACGGATAGTCTAAACAATGATAATAAGTAAGTGCTCCATTCCACGACTCCTTTTGTGAAAGGTACTTGGTTTCTAGGAGGAGATACACGGTCTGATGTCTGTATCCCATGGTGGGAAGGGTGTTACCATGTTTGACAGCACAGTAAGCCTGAACTGTTGCAAAATAAAACTTCATTCACTATAGTTGCCCGCTCTTGTCATGGTTTTGTGGCAGCTGACTTTCAGATCTGAAGATGGTAATGCCAGCAATTATTCTATGAGCAAAATTAAAAGCTGTGCTTACATCCCTTAAAAGGGATGGGGGTTTCCTGTAAATAATGCTGCTTCTCTTGCAATAGCACAGGGAGTTCCACAGGACTGAAAGGCGCTTTATAGAACACGGACACCCGAAGTCCCAAGTAGGTGACCTCAGTAATTTTGGGGTCTCTTGGGTCATATATTGATTCCAGCCAGAATAAATGACAGGACTTGCTCAGGAGTATAAAGGGAGTGTAGTTGAAACCGATATCCATAGCTTTATGGGATGGTCACACAAACCTTATCTTTTTTTAATAAGGTTACAGGTTTGGCTGCTACAGTCACGTGCTGACGTGTGTTTAAATTTTTCAAGGCGCTTCATTTGGCACTGAAAGTTTCATTAAGAAACTGTAATCACACAATAGATAGATTTTTAAAAACTATCTAACTAGTCATACAGGCAGGTGCTACGTGTGATCTCAGAGCAATTGATTCCTTAGATGGATGGTGTTTAATAGTGTCAGCAAACACCTGAAAGAAAACACAACTGAGAAAACACAACCTCGCTGTTGAGGTTTGCACGTGCCTTGAGTTGGAGGAGCTGTTAATGATGAAGAAGATGAGGTAATAAGAGCAGAGGCATCCAGGCCGTGTAGCAAACTGGATGCCAGTAACCAGCTGGGCAATCTTAGAACCCTCCATCTAGGAACAGAGAGTGGTGTCCATTCTAGTTGGATTGAAGGACTCCACTAGGAAGAGGGTGACATTATCCATCAGTGCCTCTGTGGACAGACAGCTGAATCAGTGCTTTGTTGGGGTGCTGCTACCTCAAAAGAGCTCTCTGAACTTTGAACATAAGTTTAAGATGATATCAAGAGATTAGAGAAATTATTTTACCATTGTACAGCCACGTCTGTATCCCAGTTTGAGGACAGCATTTTAAGAAAGACTTAAAGAGAGTGGAAGAAGTTTGAAAAAGAGTTGCAAGTGTATCTAAGACTGGAAATAAAGCCTTACCTTAGAACAAAACAGCTAAAGACATCAGTCTTCTCCTTTTTAAGAAAAGAAAAGGAAAAAAAAAAAAGTTGAGTGACTTGATTAGTCTGCCAGTATCTTTCTTTGGAACAGAGATGTGTCTGCTAGTTCTCAGGCCAACAGGCAAAGGTACAGCAGCACCTGAAAGCTGGAATTTCAGGCAGAATATATCCAGTATTTCAAAGTAGGTACAGACTTTTCAGATGAGGGGCAATTGTTCAGTACAATAGTATATCACTAGAAATATTTAAGATCAGCTATATTTAATATTACATCCTTCTCCATCCCCATACCTCAAATGCATTTTTCTGGTTCGCTAGAGTAACTAATTCAGAGTAGATAATCAGGAATACATTGATATTGATCTATTTTAGAAGAAGAATCTTTGGTAGCCCATGTGGCTAAAGCAGATGGGTGTCCTCAGACTGGAGTGTTGCAGAAACAGCAAGACAGAAAAATAAAAATATGGTTCTTTTCCCTGGGCAGGGATACCCACCTCCCAGTTAATGTTCAGAACTGGTGGTTTATTGATGGCTCAGATCCTTTTCTATCACCTTTTATATTTATGAACACAAGCTTCTGCCTGTCTAAAATGTGAGTTGTTTTTCCCTTTTTGTTCCATGTACTGATTAACTCTTTCCTGTACCAGGTATTCCTTGTTTGCAGTAGTTAATCACCAGGGAACCTTGGAGAGTGGGCATTATACCAGCTTCATCCGGCAGCACAAGGACCAGTGGTTCAAGTGTGATGATGCCATTATCACCAAGGCTAGCATTAAGGATGTGCTAGACAGTGAAGGGTAAGTTTGGAACTGGGAAACAGGGAAAGGGAAGGAATCTTTGGCCTTCCTTGGCTTTTCCTTACTTACAGTTAAAACACCATTTCACCACAGAGAAGACTTAATTTCTGTCCTTGAATATCTGATGTCTCTGTGAATGTATCAGCGCGTCAGAGTGTGGCTTTAGAGTCCTGGATTTGTTGAAGGAAGAAGAGGGGAAGGATGAGGGACATCTCTGACTCTGCAGTGTCTGTAATGGGTGCCCATGTCCAAACTTCTCTTGCTAATGGAAGGGACTCAGAACCAAAGTGATCCAGTCGTCCAGTGTGGGAGCAGATTTGCCTCCATGACACTATCCAGTCTTTGTGGAACTCTTTAAGTGTAAAAGATGGGAAGAAAAGCCATTAAGAAAATACTGTGAAAATAAGAGTGGGAAGGCTGTATGGGAGGCAGGTACAGAATGTGAGCTGGTTCTTAGCTCAGGACTTTAAATTAATTTCAGCTATTTGCATTAGGCAAGTAGTGGGAGGCTGGGACAATAGACTGCAATGGGAAGCATCTTGGTGCCCCTCAATTGAGGGAAGCACTGGGGACTGGTAAATGCTTCAAAAATAAGGTAACTTGAAATCTGAAGTCTTTATTTTTTGCTTTTTCGACTATGGGCTTGGTACTAGAAAGAGAAGCCTTTACTGTTCTTGTTTTAATTATTCCTGACATTTCAATGGGTGACTGCAGATGTTCAGTTTGTAATATTTTTTTAACAGATTTTCCCATTTTTTTTCATTTTTTTGAACTTCAACCAGGAAGGGGTAGGAAAAAAAAAAATCTATCCTAAAATATCTGATTTGTAGTGTTAAATGATTCGACGGGATAATTTCTGCTTTGAGGTCAGCAGAAAAAGGAGTTTGGTTTTCTTCGATGACAGGTGGCCAGCTCTGGCCCTCGGGTGGGGGATGTCTGTGGGAGAAGCTGCCTTAGGCTGGGAGGAGAGGACACCCCACACAACTGCTGCCCGTCCCTCCCCTTAAAGGCTGGTTTGAGCCTTGATCCATTTCCCTGGCTCAGATAAAGGCTGACACTGAGTAGATCTGCACTGAGGGAAGCTCCGTGGGGCATGAGAGGGAACGATAATAATTGGAAGGTCTCAAAAGTGCTTTGAAAGCTCTGGAGAACTGTGTGGTGACCCTGCCAGTGTGTGGGGAGTGAGGAGAATGTAGAGATGGGTCCGGATCCCCCTGGCGTGTAACTGCTCGAGGGCTGCACATGTGATGTCGTTAAGGACGGGCAGAATTTCATGCTGTTGAAACACCAGATTTGAGTACAGATTGAGACATTAGATATTGGAGTTGGATCTGGTTGGGACACGGGAGTTTTCACCCACGTGCCTGCTCCTTCCTTTTGCTGCTCTGACAGTAAACGGCAGACGGTTCGCGATCATCCAAAGTGATGCTTTGGAAATGTGACTCTAAAGCAACAGTCGCATCTGAAAGCCACCTCGGTTGTATTTTTTGTCATGGTACAAAAAATGGTTGTATTTTTTGTCATGGTACATTAGGTGGATGCTGCCTCTCTGGGCAGCAACAGCTCCAACCTTCTGGAATCTTTCAGGTTCTAAGTAGATTGTACGACAAGAAGGTTCGACTGTTTGAGGTGCAACTGTTGAGTTTCCTGAGTGGCTGGTAAAATAATTTCAACTGGTTTCCCTCCTTCTCATCCTCGGTTAGTGTAGGGAGCTGGCATGTCCCTGGGATCGCTTCAAATGGAAAAGAGTAACAAATTTAATCATTTCTTATGTTTGCATCAATGGAAGTACCGGTCCACTCCGACGCGTAGCAGAAAGCTGAAACTGTTCCTGTGCTTTCTTGCAGATATTTGCTGTTCTATCACAAACAGTTCCTGGAGTATGAATAGCCTTATCCAGCAGCTTGTCAGATATAAACAAGGAAGAAAATAAGCAAGCCTTCTGAATCGACACACAAACCTACCTGAAATGAAAAGACCCATTAAAAAACAACTAGCACTGAGCTGTAACAGGACCTACTTGACACTGACTCAAAGCCTTGGTGGAGAAATGAACAATATCCAATGTGTTTGCAGTCCCGCAAGGACAAAGGGGGAAAAAAAGTAAATAAAAGAGGCTCCAGTCAGTCACTTAACAGAGGAAATATAAAATGAAAGGAATGCTCTGGGTGGGGGAAATGGGAGCAGAGGAGTCCGGGCGCTGGTACATCTCCTATGTTCCTCCAAAATGTGTGTGGGAAGGCAAGGGTTATACCCTCATCTCCATAAGCATCTTCTCCATTTGGTGCTTCAGCTCCAACGACCAATCATATAACAGTTAAAAGTAAAAATCCAAGCCCATTTTTTTATGCATATGGGTCTGAAAGCAGTAGAGTGGAGGAGGAGGGGATGACACAACTAAAGGACTTTGCAAGTATCTTTTTATTTGTGAATTTTAGTTATTAAATAAATACAGTATGAAACTATTAGGCTCTTTTTTTTCCAACAACCGTAAAAGAAATCCTGGATTGTGGAACTGAAGCTACAATACTGAGACAGGTTTTCAAGCATGCCTGCTTCCACAGGTAACGTTCAATGCCATCGGACTGCTCGTCAAAAACATCAGCACAGAGTCTTTTCTGTTTGAGCCCTTTTTTTGTTTTGTTTTCTATAAATAGCTATTTTCTTAATTTTTTTTCCTTTTATTCCCTTTTTTTTTTTTTTTCCACGAGAATGAAATTCATAAATGCAACCATCAGTAAAAATGAATGAATTGGCGTGTTTATACTGTAAGAGTGGTCTTGGTTCTTCTTTTTTATATCTTGTGAATAAGTTTGAATTTCTCAAAATTGCTTGGTTTGTTGTTGCTGGATTGGGGTTTGGGGTTGTGGGGTTGGTTTGTTTTTTTCCCTCTGCTGCCTTCCAAAGGCACATATCTATCTATCTGTGACACTTGAAAGAACCTCAGTATTGAAAAATGTACCATCTGTTAGAAACGGCTGCTGCTGGGGGCAGCGTGGGGCGATGGATCTGCTGCTATTGAGCACTTCTGCAGTGCACTTGGGTTTTAAGTAAACACCACATTTTCCTGGTACGTGCTGGGCTGCTGCTGGTTCCTTGGATGCTCCCACATGAATTAACTCCTCACGTGCTCTTCTCCTCCCTGCAGAACCTTCTCCACCATGTCGGTGTCCTTAGCTTGCAGCACTTGCTGCCACCAGCTGACTCTGGCTTCGGCTCAAACGCAGTTTTGCTGCTTTTCTCCCCTCCACCAGTGCCTTTTATATTTATTTTTTTTAAAGCAGCTCCTTGGCTTGTGGAGATCCCAGCTCCTGGGCTGGGTCTTGCTCTCAGGAGGTTGGGCTGTGCGTTGAATTGCAGCCTGTGAGAGAAAACCATTCAGAACCTAGAGTTTAAATGAGGAAAAATAGCTTTTTTTTTTTTTCTCCCTTCCTTATGGAATGATGTGTAAGAACGTGTGTAAACTGGTGTGAGAATCACATCAGGAAGGTCATTAAGCTCTGTGTGTGTATTCAGACAGCCATTCTTTGGCTTTACCAGTGTGGTTAAACACATGGATGGGTCTAACCTTTTAGAAGTGAGTTACAGGTTCCTGACCTGCCCGAGGCGGGTGGGGAGCGATCTGATTAACGGAAGAAATAGGAGCAAAATAAGGGTTGGTTTGGTTTTTTTTTCAAATGAGCATCTTACCCGAGCAGCTGAACAAAAGGCCGGTGGAACTGTGTTTGATTTATACACCAGCTGGGAGAGCACCAGGCAGTTTCTTACGTGGAGAGATTCCCACCACGGCTCGGGAGACGGGAGGAAGAAGGGATGACAAAACTCGAGCACCTGGAGTCAGAGGCGGGAAATGCTCCGTGGGGTGTGGGACTCGCCCCAGCAGCCCCGTTTCTGCAGCAGTTCCCTGGGTTTTGCAGCCTGTCTCGTCACGCTTGAAACAATTTTCAGTTGGAATTGGGCACCGCAAGATTGAACCTGAGCCTTCTCGTCGCCAGTGGAAAACGGATGGAGAAATGCAGGTGAATGATGCACCCGCAGCACCGGGGGGGTGTCTCTCCCTCCCTCCCTGAGCCAGGCAGGGTGTCGTGCAGATGCTGGGCGATGCTTTCTGCCACCTTTTGAATAATGCAGTGAGCTTGCGGAGGAAGAGGAGAAACCAGCTTTTCCCATTATCCCCAGGGCTGCTGCAGTCATCCCCACATCCCCTCGCCTGAGGAAGAGGAGGAGGAGGAGGAGGAGGAGGAGGAGTGCCACCACGCGGTGACAGGGCTGGCCCCAGCAGGGATGCTCCGCTTTGTGATGCTGAGGGCTCAGCCTTTTGGCTGCTTCTTTTTTTTCTTTTGTTTTTTGGTTTGGTTTCTCTTTATTTTTCATGCTGGAGCCTGAACAAATGAATTCTGTTTTCCGCTCGCGTGCGCTTGGCCACCGGAGCCAATGCAGTCTGGTTTGCTAATCCTTTAGAAAAAAAACCAAATTGTTTAGGGACGAGGCCAAGCCCTATAAATCAGCCGTAATGTTGATTCTGCCTTTTCTCCCCCCCACCCTCTCAGGCTGGTCGAGAGGGCTCTGCTCTGTGCTGCTGCACCGGCGCAGATGGTTTTCAGGGGGAGATTTCAGTGCTCTGGCTTGAAAAGCAGAATTCCTGGTGTATTTAAAAGCTCTTATTCTTTTCTCCCCCCCCCCCCCCCCCCCCCAGTTTCTCTCCCTGAATCACCAGGCGTGTTTCTATTTCCAGCAGCAGTAAATCAGCGCAGGTTGCTAGAGGAGGAGAAAAGCAATTTCCCCCCCTCTTTCTATAAAAATGGAAGACCAGCTGCTGCCACAGGACCAGCACTACCCCTCCTGGTGCTTTTCCTCAGACACAGCCCCCTCTTACCCTTCAGCTCTTCGGGAGCAGCTCGTACTCCGGGTTTATTCCCCGCGGGAGCGGGAGGATTCTCTCTGCTGAACTCTCTTTGCCTCCCCTTCAGGATAAACGCCGGCTGCAAGATGCTAACGAAGGGCTGATGAAGTTGTGCCTCCCTCATCTGCTGCCTCCTCCCTCGCCACAGCTTCACCGCTGACCCCCTGCATTTCGGGGAGCAGTTTGGGGGTGA
>BJBW01006288.1:116321-131849 GCA_004320125.1 Scolopax mira
AGCACTGGAAGAGGTTGCCCAGGGAGGTGGTTGAGACCCTTTCCCTGGAGACATTCAAGGGGAGGCTTGACGAGGCTCAACCTGGTCTAGATGGGGATGTCCCTGCTGACTGCGAGGGGGTCGGACTAGATGACCTTTGGAGGTCCCTTCCAGCCTGGACCATTCTATGTTTCTAAAGCAAGATTTTAGATTTGCAAAGGCTTATTTTTCTCCTCTCGGATGCAAATGCAGCGTGATACAAACCTCATCCCTCGTGCTGCTGCGCGATAGGACTTTACTGAACAGGGACAAGGTGAAAGGCAACGCTCCAGGATAATGAGATGGAGAATTGTCAGGTTGGTTCCTGGAGCAATTCCAGACAGCAAAACTGCTCCACGTACCAGCTCTTGGACCACCATGTGGGCTCTTGGTCCTCATCTTAAACCATCCTGCACGTTCTAGTTTTAATGGGTTTCACGTGGCCCTATACCTTTCCACTTTGTGACCGGCCATCACTCATGGCACGGGTGGTGTTGTGGTCACCGCCAGGATGGTGCTGCCTCTAGTGATAAGAAAACATTGACATTTAAAGAAATACATAATATGAAGGGGACAGAGTCTGTTATAACCATCTGTTCATGCTTTCTTCACCTGCTTTCCCAGCACCAATTTGTGCATGAATTGGCTCACATTTATACTTCCAAGTTTGAGGCTCTAGCTTGAGAAAGTGGTGGGGATGAGCTCCTGCCAGCAGTGATTTCTCACCAAGTGAAAAATTCCTTCATTCTCCTTTAGTGAAAATGAGAACTTCATGTTACGTGTTAAAACCCATGTTTTTCCATGGTAGCTTTCAAAGCCAGGTCAGATAAAAATCTTCCCTCAAAGCAGCTGTGTCTCTAGCTGGTCCATCACTTTTACCAGCTATTTTGAATGACTCAGACTAGATGTACATAAATCCAGTCTTTTAGAAAGTTCTCAGCCTTGGACGAATTCTCACATTTAAACCCAATTCCACTGAGGATTTTGGTGCTTGTCCCGGCTCCTCCTGTGCAGCATCATGTCCTGTAGCAAGGCAAAGCCTCCCCATCACCTGTGACCTGTCCTCCCCTTCCCAGCAGTGGTGAAGGCCAGCAGCAGAGCTTTCCACGTTGTGTCCTGACAAATATTCTGTCCTGTAAAGAAACTTCTGTTAAAGTCAGAAACACTCCACTCTTGAGAGTGTGCAGTGGCATTCAGTGGACATTATAACTTCCACGAGTGACTTCTTGGGTCTGCGTCCACGTTTGAGGTGCTTACAGCTCCACTTGTGAATTGCTTGTGTTACATGGTAGAGTTTTCAAGCAGGGAAAGGTGTGCTCTCCGTGGGGAATGATGGACACTGTCGGATCCTGGCTCTGCATCAACATCCTTTGCAGAGACAAAGGGTTGTTGGTGGTGGAACCCAGGATGAGAACTCCCAATGAGACATCCCTCCTCGTGACTGGGACGCACAGGAGGAGTCTGCAGGGGTCAAGGCGTGAGGATGCGAAATGGGAAGTGACTTTTATCACTGGGAGTGCACAAGAATAATGAGAATTTCATTTCCAGAGTGGAAGAAAACAACACTGTCTGCAGCTACAGCCCTTGAGCAAAAACTGGGCCATATCCACCCGTCCTGGTAGAAGCCGTTACAGTCACTGGAAAGGGAGGGAGAAGCAGCTGTGTTTTGGGGGCTGAGGGAGCCTCCCTCCTTTCTGATCCAGGAACCTTCTCTGTGGTCACACCATGGGCGTCTTCTCTTGTGAAGGAGAACATATGATTTTGAAGTGGCCGTCGTCAGGGCTGGGAATGGTCCCAGCACTGCCCGTGCTGCATATCCCGGTGTGAGAGGGAGCAGCCCTTTCCCCAAGTGTGTGATAGGAGGTGCCCTGGCATGATTTGGTCTCTTGTATGGCAGAGCCTTGTCCAGGGAAGCAGAAGCCACAGGTTTCCACCGGCTCTGGGACCCTGCTGCCAGTGGATCCATCACCAACGCTGCCTGCTTCCACCAGACGATCTGCAAAGAAACCATATGTGTTAACTGAAGGGGTTTGGGGAGCACTTCTAACCTCTGCCACGAGCTGTCAGAGGGCTCTGCTCCATCATCTGAGACCTGATGAGCAGGGTTAAGGCCAGGGGTATAGAAAAGCATACAGTAAATCTCTTTGAACCTGGTGGCTTCCCTGAAAAGTGGAACATTCGATGCCACCGTGTCCCTCAACCAAAGCAGGGAGGGATGGCTTTAGTTACGGTTCTGCTGGAGTGACTCTGAGCCACGCACCAGCTCATGGGCTTTTCCTCTGTGATTTTTGACATCCACTATGACTGGCTTTGAGGTGTACATATGTACATGTCTATGTATATAAGTAAATAGGTGAGCAGACCTTTTTATTTTTAAAGGCAGGTAAGGAGCAGAGGAGGGAGAATACAACCATCTTTTTTTTTAGTATGTTGACTTACTGCCTGTTATCCTTTCCCTGTCTTTTCTCCCTAAAGCAAAGATTTTGTGAAGTCCCTCTGGTTCCAGGGCTAAAACTTAGGTGTTTGATGCCGCAGGGTGAGTCAGTGGAGCAGCTGCATCATGAGCATCTTTCAAGGAGCAAGTAGTTCCTATGGTTCTTGCCAGACAGCAGCTCGCCCCAAAGCAGCCCCAGGCGAAGGAATCCAGAGCTGCAATTGCCCCGAAAGCCCTTCCTTGGGCAGGTGGACCACTTTGGAAGAGGGTTGGCTTTTTGCAGCTCCACCTCACCACGGCTCAGCCTCTGGATGGAGATGGAGAGCTGCTGGCAGCAAGAAACTCTGCTGATGACTTTGTAAGAGAGACTGAGAAGAGGGTTATGGTGGAGAATTGGGGCGCAGAGCCCCGGCTCTGCTCTTCTTCTAGGCTCAGGCTGGACCACATTGCACATCGCTGGCTTTACTTTTCCTCCCCACCCTCTTAGGACCTGGCTCTGCTTTTAGTTCCCCCCCAAGTGGTACCACCACAAGTTCCCCATCCTCTCCCAGTCCCCAGCACTCACCTTTAGAGGAGTCCTCCCTGCGGTGGCAGGTCCCAGGGCTGGCTTGGCAGGAGACTACCTCTCCCTTCCTCCGCAGGTGGGTCCAGCCCAGGAGCAGGGAGCAGAGGAGGGCGCAGAGGCAGAGCCCCAGCAGCAGGTACACCACCAGCCATGGCTCCTGCTCCACGCAGGTCTTCTGCTCCAGCACAGCCCCTGGGGACAAGGCCATGTCCAGGGCTGCAGCCGGAGGTGGGGTGGCCACCAGGGTACCTGCTGTGGGCCAGGCAGAGATGGATGTGCTTAGAGACCCTTGGGGGACAGGCGTCACACTATTGACTCTTTGATAGGAAAGGGTGTTGTTAATGGCACTTGTGCACTCAGCTTGGAAAGAATTGGAAAGCAGCTATTCACCACCTCTGTTTGCTTCCACGGTGATGTAGAGGAGACCCCTTCCCACCCCTCAGTCCCCCCCTTCTTCCTTCTCCAGTGCTCACGGCTCAACCCCAACATGGGACTTGTAGATCTCAGGGGAAAATAGCCCGTCCCCTCCTGCTCCCCCTTCCTGAGGGTTGGAGGCAGCCCAGCAAAGGGGGGAACACCACTGCCCACCCTGCCCCTGGCTGGTAGAGCTGAAGGACATGCAGTGAAAAGGGAAAATGCGCTGTGAGATGGAGAAAACAGGAGAGAGACAGACACCCTGGTTTCTTTTCCCGCATCCCAGTGAAACGGCAGCACTCACAACCTCCAGGACAGAGAGAGGAGGTTTGCTGCCCCTTTCCTGACTTCCCTCCCCCAACCTGGCTCCTCTCCCAGCCCCACATCCCTCTCCCCCTGCCCTCCCACCCAGCCTCACCTTCGCAGGACGGGGCGCATTGCTTGGGGTGCTGCCCGCAGATCGTGGTGCAGTTGATGCATTTTTTCAGGAGCTCGTCGTAGTAGAAGCCGGGTTTCCTGTTGCAGTCCATGGACTCTGCAGGAGGGGAGGGAGATGAACACAGTGGCCTGAGTGTATCCTCCTCCTCCTCCTCCCCTGCTATTGACCATGAAGCTCCCAAAACACTGCCTTGCCACCACCCCAGGTGCCTGGGGCACACGGGAAGGTGCCTGTGGCCACCCTGAAGGAGCTCACGGCTTAGATGGGCACAGGGTGAGACCTGGGCACTGCCCTAAGTGTTGGCAGCCTCTCTGGGGCTGGCAGGGTGACAGACCCACGGGACTTGCAGTGCTGTTTGGCAGGATGGATATTGGGAAAGGCATCAGCTGCCCGGGGAGGGGACGGTACCCAGCCAGGCGTGAGCGGCCGTACCCACCTGTGGCACCTTCTGTTGCTGCTCTTAGAGCTGCTGCCACCCTGGGGCGTTTGGGACACACCAAAACCTGCCTGAGCGCTGGCTCAGGACCCAGGGAATGGTTTGGGTGTAAAGTGTGTCCGTCTCCCTCGTCCCCACCAGTTACCCCTCCACCTTGGTGCCTGCCCCAGCACAGGGTTTGCCTCGCAAACAAGCAGCTTGAGTTTATAATTACCCCCATCAAATGAGCCTGATGTGTCCCCAGACCCTGCTTTTAGAGGGTGGGGTGTCACCGATGGGCGATGTGAGTGTTGACCATGGCTGTGAAGCTGTCACATTCCCCTGTTTTTGGCTTGAAGCTCAGTTGAGCTGAGCCAGATCGGAGCCTGCCCTGTGCTTCATCCCAGGGTCTGATCTCCCCTCCCAGCTTTGCCCCATCACTGCCCACTCCCTCCAAGGAGAGCCCCACAGGTAACACAGCCCCATGGTGCCCCCCGGGACTCACCACACAGGGCAGCACACCTCCTCACTGTGGGCCAGCCGCAGACGAGGCTGCAGGGGATGCACTGGTAAAGGAGGGTGTCCCAGTACTGCTGGTCGGTGCAGTTGTTCATGGCATCCCACCTGAGGTGTGTCCCATCCATGGCTGCAGAACAGGAGGTCAGTAGGTACGGGGTGGCCACCACCGGGCTGCCCTGCGGCCACCTCGTCCCCTTGTGAGGGCTGGGGGTGCGCGGTTGTGACCCAGCCCTCTCTGGTCCTTAGTTTAGGCAAGAGCATACAGCAAAATCTGCTCTTTTAAGCACTTCAAATTATAGCCCTATGTGAGAGTGTCCTGTGCCAGTCCCTGGGGACATCCAGGGAGACTACCCTGGCTTATAGGTGGCCCTGTGCTGTGCCCTGATGGTCTGGGGACACACACGACTGCCTGCGGGAGTGAGAGCAGCGGGAATGACTCCTGTCTTTATATGCTTTCCTGAAAACAACAGAAAGAAGACCAGAATAGCCACCATCAAAGTCTTCTGAAACTACTTTTAATTCTGGAAACTTCTGAATTCCTCTGTAGCGTCGGGGCTCGTGTCACGCTGTGCGTAATTTCTGACATCATAACAGGGCTCCGGGATCATAACGAAACCCGATTTTGATGTGTAAAACAGCTCTGAGCAGCAGCTGGAGGGAGGTCTCTCTGGGAGAGTTTTCAGTACTGGTTGAACCAGCGGCAGCCAGGACACCTTGGGGTGGACACGCTCCTGTCCCTGCCAGGATCCCTTTGTCCCATCCTCCTGCCGTGGTGCCTGCGTGGGCTGATGCGATGCCAAAGGCACAGGAGGGAGACACCAACAGCGGTGCCAAAATCTAGCCAAGGGCTTCACAGTTTTAAGAATTGGCTTGCTAATGAGCTTGTACTTAATAGCAGAGGGGCCGTTTGCGCCTGTGCCCCCCATTTTGGGTGCTGCGTATCTCTGCCTGCAGCCTCTCACCTGTGTCACCACAGGGTTTGGCCCCGGGGGCAACCCACGGGCTGGTCTTGGTCCATCTCAGCTGTGCCATCCCACACGCGTGGTCTGCGGCGAGCACACCCGAGCATCTGCAGGAAGCTCTAACCCATCACGAGGGTGGCCGCAGTGGAAATGTGCTTTTTGGTGACCGAGAGGGCTGGTGGGTGACCACATCCCTCCGTGGAGCCGTGCCCGCAGCCCCAGCTGTTTCCTGCCGGGGCCGACAGCACCCGAAAAGTTTAAACCTTCCCCCCCCCCCCCCCCCCCCCCCCCCCCCCNNAAAGTTTAAACCCCCCCCCCCCCCCCCCCTATGCCGCAGTACCGCATCAGCCACCGCCTGCCCAAAGGCTGCACCTCACCTTGGCTGGAGCTGTTGCAAAGCCAAACTTTGATTTTTATATAGAACTCCCCCCTTTTTATATAGAAAACCTCTCTTTCTAGTACGTGGGACTGCAGCAGTGCGTGTCCGTCTGTCCTGGTGTCACCCACAGAGCTCCTCCCCTGCAGAGGAGCTGGAGATGGACCCCTCCACTGCCTGCTGTGAACTGGCTCCTTCCTGGGGCAGCACATGGAAAGCCCCCCCCCAGTTATCAGGGATAAATCTACTCTGCACAGGGATGCTGGCCTTATAATCCCAGTTGTTCAATTAACGCTGCTATAAAATTAAATAATTACTTTCTCTTGAGCTGACTGAAGACATTCCCCAGGGCAGAGTGAGGCTCAGGCTGGTGTTCTTCTCAAATGTTCTTTGAAGGTATTTTTTACCCAGAGAGAAGAAAGAGAAGACCCCCACAGATGGTGATGAGCCCTGGGGGTGGTGATGAACCCTGGGGGTGGTGATGTGCTTGGTCATCCCTGAGCTACTGTGGGGTTTCACATGGGGTAATAACTGCATGGGAAATGGAGATTTGGGGTGTCTAAGCCCGGGGGCTGCCAGCTGGGCAGCTCCTTCCCCTCTACTGCAAGGGCAGGTCCAAGAGGGGTGTTTGGCCCCATCTGGGACAAATCCTGACCGATGGCTGAGCTCCGCTCTCTGGGGAGCCTCAAGGTCCTCCTGATGCTCCTGGCACAGTGCAGCCGGGCGTTGCAGCCACGGGTTTTCTAGCAGAGCCGGGTGCATCTCTCCCTCAGCCCCTGCACCCACCAGGAACCATCACCCCAAACCCCCCTACGGCCCCCTCATCCAAAGCATTAAGCAACCGCTTCATCTCCAGTCCGTGACACTGGCCATCTTCAGCAGGGTGGGAGCCCTTTGTGGTCTGGGGAGACCCTCCACTCCCCACCAGCACTCTGGCAAAGTCACTGTGGCCCCAAACTCTGGCATGGACAAGCCCCTCACCCCTGTGTCCCTACGCAGCCCCTCCCTGGGGTCACTCACGTTTGACTCTCCCGCGGCGTCTAGTCCCCCTCTGCTCCTGCCATTGCACGGCGAGCTCCAGCCCCGAGCCCGCGCATTGCTCGGGAGGTTTATAATTAGAGGTAGATTTGATTAATGCCTGGGCTCTGCGTTTCCTGGGGTTTCCCCTTATCCCTTCGATGCAAATCTGCAGCATGCACGGCGCCTTGCAGTGTCTCGCTGGGCGTCCCTGCGCTCGGGGGACGGGGATGGAGGGGGGCAACCCAGAGAGGAGGGGTGTCCTGGGACAGACGGCCACGTTGTAGAGGGGCTTGCAGGGGTGGGGGTTCTGTAGCCCTTATCCTTGCATTGCCTGGCTGCAGCGGGAGGTTTTCTTCTGTAGAGAAGGATGTTTTGCTCCAAAAAGAGCTCTCCTGTGTGGGGAGACCCAGTGGGTTATTGCTTTCCCAGGATTTGCCAAGAAGGAGCAGCTGCATCAGAACAAGAGTCCGTGCAGCCACAGGGGATGCTGCAGGTGGAGAGGAGCAAGTCCCCCTTGCCAGGGGTCTCTGTCACAGCCTACATGGGGGTCCCGGCTGGACTCAGAGCCCGGCGCTGCCCTTGCTGCTGGCAGTGGAGATGCATGAAGCACTAATGACACTGCTTGGTTTTTAAAGAGGGAAAGCCCTACCTTTGTGCTGCTGGCAGTCTCCGAGAGTACAGATGTATATTTATTTTTAGATCTCAGCTCACCCTGCAAACGGAATGGGCTTGATCAGCGAACCCGGGACAGAGCAGCCAAAGGCAGAGTCCCCGGGGCTGCCTCTGAGGCGTTGGCACTGTCTCCCCTTGCTCAGGAGGGAACAGGCTGTGACCATCTGGCTGGTGGAACAACACTCTGTAGGGAAAGTCTGGTGAAAGAAAAGATAAACTGTCCAGATACTGGTTTCCCCTTTTTCCACTGGCAGGGTGTTCTTTTCCGGAGGTTTCTCCCCCAATCCCATAGAGGTGCTGGAGATGGTTCTGCTGTGACCATGACCATGACCATGACCTTGCCACCAGGGTGAGGGGTGCTGGGAGTGTGGCAGGACAGTGACTCAGCTCAGCCCGGTGGGACCTTTCTGCAGAAGCAGCTGAAGTGGGAAGGAAGAAGCAATACCTGTTACTTTCTATAAACATCAGTGGGGCAGCGGCAGGGTTTTTTTCCGTTGATTTCAAAAACTCCTGCTTTGTGCTTACTGTGGCAACCGAGAGAGACCAAAAGGCCACTTGCGGGGTGCGCTGCTCTGTGTCCACTGCAGGGACACCGGAGGCTGGACCCGCTCTCAGGGAACAAAGCCCAAAGCAGAGAAACCCAGCAGATCTGCAGCTGGATGTGGCCCATCATGTCCCAGCTGCTGTGGGAGGGAGGGAACCAGAGGGAACCTGTGGGAGGGAGCACCATCTGATGGACCACAGGGCTTGGAGAGAGGGCTGGGAGGGGAGGAACACCATGGCCACAGGGAGACTGTGCACGTCGTAGCTCTGATGTGTGTCTGATATAAGGGATGGGATCATCACTGGGCTTGAGTCTCCCACCAGGACGACCTGTGGAAGGTCCTGTGAGGGAGTGGGGAAAGCAGAGGCGTAGCCAGGAGAAGGGGGTTGTGTGATGCAAGGGCTTGGGGGAAAAATACACCTTTGCAGGTAGTTGCTGGCTGTCCATATACAGGCTCGTCCCACTCGTGCTGTGCCCCGAGCAGATGGCAGAGCCCACGGCCCAGTCGCCAGTAGAGCGAAAGCTGATGGCAAAGGAAGTGGTGATTTTGGCGTTGCACACTGAGAGGGGCAGAAGGTGTCCCTGGAGCCATGGCCCCAGCCCTGGGTTCCGGCTCTTGGGGTTTTGCAGGGGAAACCTGCCTCTGTAAATAGCAGTGGGAGACTTGCAGTTTCCACCCTGGTGTGCCCTCAAGAGGGAAGTGAGAAGCACTTTGTCCCTCCTCGCTGAGCAGAGGTCAGGCAAGGAGTTTTTGGCTTTAAAATTCTCGGTGTGTGCTGAGACCGGAGGAAGCCCCATCTCCTTGGCCGTGCGCCCCAACAGCCCGACCCTCTGTACCCCGAGAGGCATCACCCCCTCCCTCAGCCTCCGAAGACCGTGTGTGGCTCTTAAGCATCTCCAAACAGGCAGTGGCTGATGACCTGCCCTGCTTGGGGTTGTCCCTGTGCTCTGGGACAGGGATGAGGCAGCACCTGGCAGGACCTTCTTCTGGGTTAAGCCCTTCCTTTGCAGGATTCCACTGGTGGGAGAGCATCGATCAGCAGTTCCCCATGTGTCCTCCCTCTGGTCCTCCCCATGTGGTACCTCCCTCTGCATCCCCCAGCATCCCCTCTGCATTCCCCTGTGTCATTTTCCATCCGCACGTGGTTCCAGAGATGCCACAGTCAATTTGGGGTGGGAGAACCCAATTTTGTCCCAATAATAAAATCTTTTTCTTCTAGGCTCTTGCCCCAGTGGCATCGCTGCAAGATGAGCTGCAGGTGACAGGCAGACAGGGTGGATAATGTCTGGTTCTGAAAATGTTGGGGGGATGCCTCTCCTTCCCTCTGAGCAGCTGTACTGGGATATTTTCCTCCTCGGCCCCTCTGCCCTTTGCAGTCCCCATGCTTGGGCAGGGCTGGGCCACCTTGGCCAAGCCATTTACTCACACACGTGCTCCCTTTGGGACCCGAAACGAGGGGCCACGAGGGTAGGAAGGGGAAGAGGAGTCATTTTGGGTTGAAACTGGCAACTGGGAGGCTGGGTTGAGCACAGATGGCTCCGAGGACTCATTTCTTTCACCCTAATTCCCTGCAGACATGTGTGCTTGAATGGGGTCAGGATGGGCCCGTCCTCTGTGCTGTCCTCGGTGACCTGTCACCACCACCGATTCCTCGTGGTGAAATGGCAGAGCTGCTCTGTGACCAAAACCACAAGATTTCTGGTGCAAACAGCCACCGTTGTCTGGTTTTTTGATGAGGCAAGTGCCTGGCCAGGTGCGTGGTGACACCCCGGGTGTGTGGTGACACCCCGGGTGCAGAACCTGTGTCCGCGCACAGCTGAGGAGCCATGGCCACACCATGACCATCCCTCGTGAAGAGCCACCACGGCACGTTTTTGGCCATGGCTGGAGCATCCCTGCCTGCAACGCTGCAGCCCAGCCAAGGGCAGCAAGGCTGCTGCACCCCAGGGTGCATCCCCAGTCCCCCAAATTCCTGCAGCCCATGGGGGGACCCATCCTGCCCCAGGATGCTCAGTCCTCAGCCGTGCTCCCGGCTGTTTGGGTCTCTCCCCAGGAGATGGCACCCTTGGCTAGCCCAGCCTGCCTCCCCGCTGGGTGCCCCGGCTGCCTTTACATCCTCCAACTGGCCACACTGGCCCTGCCTTTGCCCAGCATGGTCATGGTCTCTGTGCCGGGGAGGATGCTGCCCCACAGGCTGGCTCTGTCTACACCAGCCCTGAGGTCAAGGTGGGGTTCGGGTGCCCCCACACCCCCCACACTGCTCCATTCCTCCCTTTGCACCACCGTCCCATCCTGCCACTGCCCCGTGGGGCATCACCCCAAGGATGCCCAGCACACGCCGCTGCCTGGGCACTGAGTGGCCCCCAGGCAGTGGGGGCTCCCCCCTCGCTGTGGTTGTGCTGGGGGGGCTCACCCACAGCCCCCCCAGAGCAAGACAGGCTTCGAGGTGCTCATTGTGGGTGATGCTGCAAGACCAACCTTGACAAAAACCCAGCACAGACAAGGAGGGAGAAGAGTTACTGAAAACCAGGCTGTGTTCAGGACCAGCTCCCCAAACCCAGTAGCCAACTGGAGAGGAAGGACAGCCGGACTGGGAAAGACCCAGCTTGGCTGAGGGCTGGCACAAGAATGAAGATAAAACCCTATAAATTCCTAATGAAGGGGCAAGGAAAAGAGGCTTCAGCGCCAGGAAAGTGTGCTGAGGTGTAAAGCGTGGGTGGCAGATAAGGAAAATGAGTCAAAGAACAATTTTTGGCCAGTGGAGCTGATCGGATAACCGGGTGTTTTTAACTCCTCGTGCCCCACCTCTGACATCGCTGGATCTTCTCATGACGAGAGACATTTCTGGCAGGACCCCGTCAGGAAGGGGCTCGCAGGCTGCCGAGGAGCTCCGCTGTTAATTTTTAACACTAAAAACCCTGGGGAAATTCCAGAGGGCTGGAAGGTGGCCAGTGGGAGTCTAATATTTAAAAAGAATAAAGGGGCTGACCCTGGGAATTACAGACCAGGTAGACGGATCGCAGCGCCTGGTCAAATTATGGGCTGGGTAATTGGGGATACTGTCAGCCAAAAATTAGAAGCTAAAAATATAATTAAGGTCGTTAGCTTGGTTTCATGGATGGCAGCTCCTGTCAAGTGAGTCGGCTTTGGTTTTTGGCATGACTCTGGGCTGGCTGATAAAGCTAATTGTGCTGCTGCATTATAATGGGTTTCTCCAGAGTATTTAATTTATGGCCGTGTGACATTTTCGTTTGTAAAACTGGCATTATATGGAGTCAGCAGAGCAGACATCCGACGGCTGGGGCTGGCAGCTCGGGGGGCGGTGGCCAAGGGGGCTAGTGATGGAGGAAGCTGGATGGGACAATATTTGTAGCAGGGATGCTGAGGCTGGAAGTGAGAGGGGAGTGGGCAGGACAATCCCCTCGTAGGGGGATCCAAACAGGCAAAGCCCAACCCAGAGGTGATGGGGGCACACGTGTGGGAACAAAAGAACTGGATATTCCCTGCTATAGCCCACCGAGGTCCAATGGCAGGAAGCAGCCATGGAACCATTGGCCCAGTTTTAGGAGAAGGGTATGAACTCACAGGCATTTGGAGTCTATGAACAAGAAATCTCTACTCAGCGGGATGTGATTTAATGCAGCTTCTGGACAAGCTCAGGCCCCTGTGTGTGTGAGTACCCAGCAAAGGATAGGGCTGAGCTGGACCGTCCCCATGGTCTTTTCCAGCCCCATGGGAGCTGCATCTTCCTCTCTGGGCTGTGGTTGAGCACTAAGGATTTCCTCCAGTGGATAATTGGTGTCCTTCTATTTTTCCCAGTGGGAAAACTGGGCACAGGTCGGGCAGGGCACAGAGACAGCAACTGGGTCAGGCTGGGGGGTTTTGCCTCCATTTGGGAGGGTATTTTTCACCCCCATATAGATTTCTAACCTGTGGGATTCACCCCCATTAGATGCAGTGTTGCTTGAGGAGCATCCAGGCCTCCCCTGCCCAGTGGCTCCCCTGACAGATATTCCCCAGGTAGGGCAGGGCAAGGGGGACTCAGGACCCCCCCGCAGCTGGCCTGGCTGGCTCCAGGGGCTACATCCAACCCCTCATGGCGTGGACTTCACGAGGTGCAGGGCAGGAGGAGGGGACCCCTCGCAGACGCTGCTCGGTCCCAGCCTGGATCCAGTGGGGATCCCAGGGCCTGCTGGCTTTAAACCATGAATCCCCCTGGGCATCCATCCGTCTGGCTCCACCATAATGGCGGTGAGGTGGCGGCACAGAGAGATGAAACGACTTGCCCAAGGTCCTGCAGAGAGCAATGGCCACCCAGGAGGAGCACCCGGCCATCCTGCTCCTGCCCCAGAAGCACCTGGCCCTGCGGGAAAAGGTGCTGCATCACATCTTCACCCGAAAAATGATGCACAGCCACCCGCCCCACATCTCCATTTCCAGTGACATCCTCACGGACGGAGGAGATGGATGGTCCTGGTGGGACCTCCACGCCACAGTGGGGAGTGGGTGCTGCTCTCCTCTCGCTGGTGGGTTTTGGTGCCACCAAACCCTTTCCCAGAGCAGGAGGGTTTCGACAATGCCCGTCCCCAGGATGGTGTGACTAACACCTTCTGGTTTCCAGCTTGTTTACCTGGTGCTGGGGCTTCGGTGTGGATCGCTGACTCACCGCAGCGCCTTCCCCCCCCCTCACCCCTCCCTCCCACTGCCACCGCAGCTCCCTGACGAATACTTTCCATTTTCCCATTACTTTAATTGCCCTCGTTTGAGAAAACTGCTCCAGACTGGCTCTGGGCTGAGGAGACCTGTTACACATGGCTGCCCCAAGCGGGTATCCCCATGGCGATAGGGCGATGGGGGGACAATGGGGTGGGACACCCACCTCGGTGGCACCCGTGGGGGGACCTCGGTGCCATGGTTGTGCCAGGGCCCTGGGGCATGTGGAGAGTCATCGTTAGGGAGTTTTCGGCAGGGGCACAGGGCGAATGTGGTGCACGGGCGGCCGGTGGAGCCCGGACGCTGGCTCCAGCGCGGCTGAATGCAGCTCGACAGGTTTGTGGAGAGGCTCGTCCCGTTCAGCTGGATTTTTGGAGAGGCTGGAGCCACCACCAGCACCAGCCACTTCTCGTGAGGCGCTGCCAGCTCCAGTGGGGCCGTGCGTGGCACCGGGTCGTGGCCCCCCCTAGCCACACTGTGGCTCAGCCATGTCAGCCCACGGCGTGGGAGATGCCACCCCCTGGCCCCCACCATGCTCTGTGCCCCCTGCTTTTTTTGGCCCCATGGTGCTGGGGAATGGGCAGATCTTTCTCTCCTGGACCCTTCCCCTCAGCCGGAGGGGTCTCTGCTCCATATCTATGAGGGGGGGGACACACACTGGTCACCCCGTCCCCATGCCCCCCTGCTCCCCACCCAAATCCCCTGGGAGACGAGTCACCCTTCTCATCCCAGGAGCATGGGAGGATGCTGCGTGCAGGGGACCTCGTGTTGGCCACATCTTGTGTCTCTGCCAGTTCATGGGGTGCCCCAAGTAGGTGGCAAAGAGCTGGGGACCATGGGGGACAGCTTGTAGAGGTGCCTGGGAAGCTGCAGAGGGGATTTTTGATGGAAAAAAATTAAAATTCTAGGCATCTCTGGGACCTGTGGGATGCAGGGCACGGCAGGTCCTCAGCAAGGGATGTGGCAGGGAATAATACAACCAGATCGGGGATGGAGGGAGGGAAGGAGAGGGGGAGGAAAAGGGGATCAGGGCAAGAGAAGACCCAATCAGGAATATCATCTGCTCTTCTCTGAAGAGCCGGCGTTCAGCAGTCATGTGCCAGGTGAACCCTGGACTACGGAGAGGGTAAATCCCAGAGGGGAAAATCCTCCCTCCCCAGGGAAGAGCCAGGCTGCTTTTACAACATTTGGGTCAAGGGAAAGGTGAGAAAATCCCCCCAAACCAGCGATGGGGATAGCATGTGGGGGGGAATAGTGGCCACCCTTCAGCCTGCGTGTCCCTCCCGGGAGCATCGTGTGGGCTGCCCAGGCAGTGCAGGGTCAGGTGGGGATGCAGCCCCCTTTTTTTAATTTTATCTCTTTTATTTACTAGGTTTTTAGTTGCAGTGGCACCCATGTGGGAGCAGGGTCACCCCACGGCTCCACTGTCCCATCCCAATCCGTGGCACGCTGGCACCTGTGAGCGGCGATGGCAGAAGGGATGATTAAAGCAGCCTTTGATGAAGCAAAAAAAAAAAAAAAATTTAAAAAAAAATTAAATTAATAAACAAGCAGGCAATTGTGCTGGTCTTTATTTACTCCAGGATGACAGCGTGGAGCCGGCGTGGCGAGGCCGCCGAGGCCGGGCCCCACATCAAACGATGGGGCAGCGCCGGGTGCGAGGGGACCGCGCCGCCGCCTCTTCTCCGACGGGTTTTTCCTGGTCCCCAACAAACCCGGGAAGGTCGGCGTGGCTGTTCCCTAATAGCAGGGCCCCGTCCCACGCTGGCGGGGGATACTGGGGTGAGCGGGAGACGCTGTGTGCCGCGGCGGCGTCCAAACTTGGTGGGACGTGCATTTTGGAGGTGATGCTCCTGCTGTCACCACGCTCCGGGGCTGGCGTTGTCACCTCTCTCCGGTCCCGGTGATGCTCCACAGGAGCTGAGCTCCCTGCTCTGGTTCTTCTCTGTGTGGAATTAGGGATGGGAGAGTAAAACCAGAGCTGGTGTGTTGATCACGGGTGGGTCCCTCGGTCCCCCCCAGGGATGGAGCCGGGAGGCCAAATCCACACCCTTGCTCCGGGTCCTTATCGCCCAGTCGGGTGTATTTACCGGCCGGTGCTGCCGGTTTCCACCGGATCAAAACGCACTGGACAAACAGAGGAGTTCCCTGCCGGCCCCGGGGTGGTGGCACCCCCGTCCCCTGCCTCGTCCCAGTGGGTCCCCAGCACCACAAGTTGCACAGCTGCAGGATAGGCATGATTTTATGGGGAGAAGAGAAGGCTGAGGGGGGGATCTGATCAATGCTTAGAAATGGTTAAAGGGTGGGTGTCAAGAGGATGGGGCTGGTCTTTTCTCAGTGGTGCCCAGGGCCAGGACAAGAGGAAATGGGCACAAACTGGAGTATAAGAAGTTCCATTTAAACATGAGGAGGAACTTCTTTCCTGTGAGGGTGGCA
>BJBW01006288.1:131988-145711 GCA_004320125.1 Scolopax mira
CCCTTCCAACCCCATGTCATTCTGTGATTCTGTGATTTTCCCACCCTCCCTCCCCATCCCTGCCGAATTTGGGTGTCCAAGCGGGTGATGAACCTCCTCCCACATGCCCACCTGAACCAGGGTCGGGGCTGTGCTCTGAGGTCAGGGTTAAATGGGGTCAGTGTCACCCTGGGGGCCATGTCACCATGCACCCTCCGAGCTGGCCCCCAGGGGGGAGAGCTGCACCCTGGGGCACCCCTCTGCTGGGGGGAGGCTGTGGGGGTGCAAACTCCACACTTTACACCCTGTGCCCACCCCACTGGGTGGGCAGGAGGGGCCTGGGCTGTGCACGGGGCTGTATGGTGGGGGGGTGTCACTGTGCTACATGGGGGGGGCTGTGTGTGGTGCAGGGGTGCAGAGGGCATGGAGGGGGGGCAGTGCAGGGGTCCCCACAGGCTGGCTTAGAGGATGAAGGGGCCTGTGTGAAACAAGGGGGGGCTGGTGCACAATGGGGAGGGGGGAGGTGGGGGTGCGTGGGGGAATGTTGGTGCAGGGGTTAGGGGGCTGTGCATGGTGGGGGGGCGAGTACATGGTGAGGGGGAGTCAGCACACAGTGATAGGGGTCTGTGCATGGTTGGGGGGGGTCAGTACATGTTGCGAGGGGTCTTCAGCACATGGTGATGGGGGTCTGTGCATGGTGGGGGGGATCTGTGCATGGTGAGGGGGGTCAGTACGCGGTGAGGGGGGGTCAGTCAACAGTGTTGGCGGTCAATACATGGTGGGGGGGGGTCAGCACACGGTGAGGGGGCGTCAGTAGACGGTGAGGGGGGGGTCTGTGCATGTTGGGTGGGTGTCAGTACACACTGGGGGGCGTCAGCACACGGTGGGGGGAGCCGGGCCCAGCCGGCCCCGCCCCCAGCTGTCAGCGCGCCGCCCCTCCCCCACGTCCGAAGGGGGCCGAGGCGGCCCCGCCGCGCCCTCCCCTCTCCTTGCACCCCATTGGTCGGCGAGGCCTTTTGTTAGCGGCGTACACCCGCCTCCATTGGCGGGCGGGGCTGTCCGTCGGCGCTTGGTGGCCCCGCCCCCCTTTCCGCCTGGGCTCCGCGGCCGCTGGAAACTTTGCGGGCGGGCGCAGTCGGCAGCGCCGGGCACCCACCGCACCGCCGGGCACCCGCCACCGGGCACCCACTCAGCCCCACCGCCGCCTTCCCGCCCCTCACCGCGCCCGGCCTAACCCCAGCCCAGCCCCGCAGGGCGGGGGAACCGCGGCCCTCCGCGCCGCCCGGCCATGCGCGCCCGTTGAGCCCCAGCGGAGGCGGCCGCTTCGCAGTTTGCTGCCACCCCCCCCCCCCTCCCTTTTTTTTTTTTGTTTTCTTTTTTAAATTTTATCTGATTTATTTATTGGGGGTGGGCTTGGGTTGTTTTCTTTGAGGATCCCCCCCTAACCCTTCTCCGCGATGGGCGCGGCGGCGGGCGGGCGCTCGGCGGGGCGCTGAGCGGGGCGCGCAGCGGGGCGCGGGGCGCGCCATGGCCGCCAAGGACAACCCCTGCAGGAAGTTCCAAGCCAACATCTTCAACAAGAGCAAGTGCCAGAACTGCTTCAAGCCCCGCGAGTCCCACCTGCTCAACGACGAGGACCTCAACCAGGTGGGACCTTCCTTCCCCCCCTCCCCCCCCCCCCCAAAAACTACTGGTTTCCCCCCTAAAATCCGCCCCGGCGGCCCCACCCCCTGCCCGCCCCCACGCCTGCGGCCGCGGGGTGCCTGCTGGCCCCCTGGGTAGCCCATGGGGGTAGTATAGAACCCCGTGGGTGAGTGGTGGCCCAATGGGTATCTCGGGGTCCACTGGGTAGCTTAGGGTCCCAAGAGTAACCCCATGGATAGCCCAAGGACCCTATGGATAATGTAGGGCCCCGTGGATGTCCCTAGGGTCCCACAGACAGCAGAAGGTCCCATGGGTGCCTGCTGACCCCATGGTTAGCACAGGTTCCCGGGTGCTTTCTGGGGGGTCCCATGGGGTGCCTGCTGGTCACATAGATGTTGTAGATCCCTGTGGGTCATTGCTGCTCCTGTGGGTAGTGTGGGCTGTCAGGGGTGCTGTGGGGTCCCAAAGGGGGCCTACTGACCCTACAGGGGTTCCAGGTATCCATGAATCCCGTGGGGTGTTTAGGAGCCCTGTGGGTGCTCTCTGGTCCCGTAGGGTGTCCAAGGATCCCATAGATTGCCTGCTGACCCCATGGATAGCACAGGGACCCACTGGTATCCGTGAATCCCGTGAGCTGTTTAGAAGTCCCATAGGTACTCTCTAGTCCTTTAAGGTGTTGGAAGGCTCCCCTGGGGTGCCTGCTGGCCCCACAGGTGGTTGTGGGTTCTCCTGGGGTGCCTGCTGACCCCACGAGTGGTGTGGGTTCCCATGGGGTGCCTGCTAAGTCCCTGGGCAGCACAGGAACCCACAGCTGTCCATGAATCCTATGGGGGGTTCAGGAGCCCCATGGTTGCTCTTTTGTCCCATAGGGTATCCAGGGGTCCCATGGTGCCTGCTGACCCCGTGAGTGTTGTGGGGTGCCATGGAGTGCCTGCTGACCCCATGGATAGCACAGGAACCCACAGTATCCATGAGTCCCATGGGGGGTTCAGGAGCCCCATGGTTGCTCTTTTGTCCCATAGGGTGTCCAGAGGTCCCATGGGGTGCCTGCTGACCCCCTAGAGAGCACAGGGAGTGACAGCTATCCATGAATCCCATGGAGTGTTCAGGAACCCTGTGGGTGCCCTCTGGTTCTGTAGGGTGTCCAGTGATCCCATGGGGTGCTTGCTGACCCCACGGATACCCAGGCATCCCACGGAGCACCCAGCGTCCCCACGGGTGCCCATTTGTCCCTTAAGCCTCCTCCCCTGGGGCTTCACCCCTTTCCTGAGGCCAACTGGGGCCCAGCACCCTCCCCTGGGGGTGACCTCAGCCCCTCCTGGGGTGCAGGTGGGGGGTATTCCATGGGCTCCCAAAACTCCTGGGGAAAAAACTCAGCTGTAAACAGAATGTCCCCTCCTGGAGGTACCGGATGTGCCCCCCCACACTTCCATAGTCCCCCACTTTCCCGGGGGGGGGGACGGGACGGGAAAGCCACTGCTGCCCCTTCCCGCTGAGGGCCCGGGCTGGGGGGCTGCCAGGGCTGGGCCTTCTTCCTCTTCCTCCCAGGCCCGAAGCAGGCCTGGAGGCCCATGCACCCACGGTGGGGGAGTGTGGGGGGGGTTTGGGGTGTAGGGGTGTGGGGAGCAGGGCCGCCCTCCCTCCTCCCACACCTTTCTGGGCCGGGGCTGACATCCGCGCTCCCGATCCTATTATGGCAATGAGATCAGACATATTGCTGCGCTCGCCTGGGGAGGGAAGCAGGGGGGGGGAACGGGACGGGACTGGGAGAGAGAAGAGTTGGGGGGAGGACGGGACGGGGGGGGCATAATGAAATCTGAGGGCTAATATGGAAAAAATGTAACTGGAAAAAATGCCGTGGTGTGTGCGGGAAGGGGCGGGCGGCGGGGAGCGTCGCGGCCGTGCCCAGACAAAGGAGCCATCCCAGAGGGGGCTCGGGAAGAGCCCCCCGCTCCCGGCCGGTCCCCTTCCCACTGCCCTGCCCAGGGTTTTGCCTCCTCCTGAGTGCAAGGCTTTTTTATTTTTATTGGAGGGGGGGCTCAAAGCATTGCATGCTGACCCCCATAGCAGCTGGCAGTCCCACTGTGGGGGGCCTGCTGCCTTCCCCAGGGACCCAGGGCTGTGTTTTGGGCAGCCCTTCGTTTGCTTTGTTCCCTTTGGGGTGACGGGTGGCCTTTTGTCGGGGGGGGGCTGCAACTGCAGCTGCCTGTTGTGGGGACAAATCCAGGCTCCTCTGTGTGTGTGTGTTTGTGTGGGGGTGTCTCTGCTTGGGGAAAAACAGCGTGATCCTGGTTGGTTTTTCCCGTTGCAGCCGGGGTGAAGTAATCCCGCTTCCCAGATAAGATGGTGGCTCTGGGAGCGTGTGATGTACGCACGCACCCTTTCCCCCCCCCACTCCCTGCCTCCCCTCTGAATTCATCCCCTTTGGAGGAGGAGGAGGAGGACGCTCTGTGCCGTGGTGAGGAGCCTGGCTGGATGTGGGGGTGTGCTCCTCCAAAGCACACCCAGGAATAACGGTTCATTTAACAGCTCTGAATTTTTTTTTGCCTTTTAAACTTTTTTTTTTTTTTTAAAAGCTTGGTTTGGGGAGGGGGGGATCCCAGATTGTGGCATGGGGTCTCTGTCCTCAGCGTGTCCCACTCGCTCCATGGATGGGGACCATGTTGCTGATTACCTAGAGTCAGGCTAGAAAAGTCCTTTTGAGTCATCTGACCTTTTCTACTTGGCTTGCAGGAAAGGTGAAGGTACTTCACACTTACGCACTCGTGTCTTTTTTGGATTTTTATTATATAAAAATACCTGTGTGGGTGTTAGGAGCTGCCCCCACCCCCTGCTTCCCGGGGTGCTCCGGGGCACTGGAACTGCTCGGGGCAGAGATTGGGGTGCGTTTGCAAAGCGTCACAAATATTTATCAGTCGTAGTGGATCCCTGTTTAGGGAACTGAATTAGGAACGGGGCTGGGAAGGGGGGGGAAACCAGCCCCAAACATCAGGATTAATGAGCTGGAGCTCTCTAATAATAATCAGACTTAGCACTTCCAACTTCAAAGGGCCGCACGGACGCTAAATCCCTAATCCCGGGAGCGCTGCGTTCACGAGTTGTTTTTGTGCGTGGCTGTGCTGCTGGCCGGGGGTCGGTGTGACTCGGGGTGGCTACGTGTGGCCCCACCACCCTTTGGAGAACCTTGGTCATCCCCTCCAGGGCTGCAGGCAGGAGGTGACATGCCCTTGACCCCCCCCTCAGACTGCGTTTGACCTTCTGTGGTGCCCGTATGTCATGGGAAAAACTGGGTCACTCACCACATCTGCTCCCCCCTCCTTGGGAAAATCTGTTGCTTGGGGTCTGTCCTGGTGGCCCCAAGCCCTGGCACGGACACTCAGAGCCCTGTCATTCTGTGTGGTGGCAGGATCAGGCCTGTGGTCCCTGACAGGCATGGGGGTGTCCATGGCTCTGTCCTGTCTGTTCCACCCACCCATTGCCAGCTGGCCTGGCACTACCCCTTTTCCCGGCAAGGGAGAAATTCCCTTTTTCGTGGGAATTCCCTCTTTCCTGGTAAAACATGCCTCCACCGGTGCCGCATGGTCCCCTTTTCACCTCCTGCATCCCTCACGTGGAGGTCAGTCAGCTCCCCAGAGCCTGCCCCAATGGATGGATGATTCCTGGAGACCGTGTTCCATCTCCAGGAGAAAGCTGGCCTGGCCAGCAGGACCCTTTTCCCAAGGAAGCCACACAGGGCTCTGCAGGGCTGTGAGGGTGTCCCAGTGGGGTCCCCGCTCTCTATACCAGCTGGCTGGGACTAAGCTATGCCTGTGCCTCATGCCTTTGGTTTGTAAGGAAGATGAAGCCCCCACGACAGGAAAATTAACCTCAAAATCACACTTGGCCTGAATTGGAAGAAGGGCAGAGCGTAAAGCAGTTGCTTTTAATTTTCTCCATGCGTGTGCTCTCTCGGGGCATGGGGACTGGCACAGATAGAGGAATTTGAGGACGTCTTTCCAGCTACCAGTGCCTTTCTTTCTTTCTTTCTTTTTTTTTTGGGGGGGGGGGGGAATGACACACTGTGGCATGAATGCCCAGAGGACCACCCAGTTAGAAAATGGAGCTTACAAACTTCTTTTTCCCACTGCCTCCTCCCGCCCCAGACCGTGACACCACTGCCCAGTGACGGGGGGGGAGGGTTGGTGGTTATTTCCATCTCTCCTACTCTGGACATTATCACTTTCCTACTGTTCTGGACGCTGAACAGCTGGCTGTTCAGCAGCGCTGAAGCCAGAGAGTGTCAGCGTTGGGTCGCAGGCTTGGCTTTGCTCAGGGGCATTGCGTGGATGGTGCTGAGATGCCTTGGGATGGGGTCTTGCCCTGGCTCTGTGCATTGTCCGATGGGTGGCAGGGTGAGGGATCACATCCCAGCCACACTTTTGCCTCCACCCCTTGCTCCTCGGGGAAGGAAAAGCCCCCTCTTTCCTGGAAAGCAGCCCCTGCGCTTGCCTTCTCTGCTCCCGGCTGCTTGTATCATGCTGCAAAAATCCGCCTAATTATTAGGACTGAACAGGGGGAGATTCTCTGCAAATGTCAAACTGGCCTCCATCAGTGGCTGCAGTGGGCAGGGACCTGGGGGGCACGGCCAGGGATGGGCAGGGTCATGGTGGCTGCATCCCACCCTCGGAGAGCGATGTGAGAGCAGCGGGTGCTCAGGAGAGACGTGAGGTTGGGTGCCAGGATCAGCTTTGGGTGCCCTCCACCCTCTGTGTGGCCTATGTTCATGGTGGTACCTTTGGGTGCTGGAGAACCCTCCCCTTTGCACACTTATTTCACTTATGTGTTGATGGGTTTGGTGGCTGGATTTTTTTGGTTTTTTTTTCTTCATGGCGCCGCACCTTATCTGCTCTGGCACCCGAGGAAGTGATAAATCCCCTCTCCACCACTCTGAAGAGATGTTGTGGCTTCTCCCCGGCGCTGAGGAAGCCCCGATGTGGGAGGTGGTTAGATACGCCTGCTCGCTGTGGGGCAGGCTGGGTTTTGGGGCTGCTCGAGGAGGGGGAGCGGGGATTGCGGAGCCTGTTCCATCCCACTTCCATTTCTCTGCTGCTTGACAAATTGCCCGTGCAAACTGCAGCTGGCCCTTGCTCCGAGTGCCCCGAGCAGCTGATGGACCCGAGCACAGCCCTGGGGCCGGAGACAGGGTATTTGCAGGAGCTGGGCTGTTTGCACAGAGGGTGAATTCAACCTTTCCCCTTCCTGTTCCTCCGGTCGGTCGGTCACTCCTGCTGCCCACGCAGCAAACTGCCCGGGCAGCTCCTTTCTTTGAGGTTTGCAGGTGGCTGGGTCAGGGCTGCTGGTTTGCCAGGAGGGTTGTAGCGTGCCCAGTGCCTGCTGGCTGTCCCCAGAGTGGTGGCGCCTCGTGTTCCTCACACCCCAGGTCTGGTCTGTCCGGTCTGTCTTGGCCTCTTCCTGCACGGTGAGATGTGTTGGTGATGAGCACCTGGCCTGGGTGATTTCCATCTTCACCAGCAGCTGGTCCGTGCCTGCAAATGGGGTTTTGTGGGAGGTGGATGGAGGGGAGGATGTCCCCATGCATCCAGGGCTGTCCCCAGAAGCTGCCTGGGTCTCGGGATGGAGGGAGCTGAGCTTGGACCGAAGCCTGGGGGCAGTGAGCCTGGGTGTAGAGCTGGGGTTTGACCCTGTGACATACAGCAGAGGGGGAAATACTGTAAGGGCAGGGAAGCTGAGATGTCGGTGGCTTAACCACTGAGGCTGGGCTATATCCCTGGCCCTCCTGATTGCCACCAGAGCCTGGGTTTGCAGATCCTTGCCACCAGCCGGGGTCCTGGGTGTGAAGCCATCCATGTGGCATCCCTCGGGAAGCGTACAAAATGCAAAGCGATGCCACTCTCTGTGTTCCTAGAAGCCATGCTGTGGGCAGGAAAACCTGCTTTGGGTATCGCATCCCATTCCTGCCCCAAACACTATGTCATCTTCCCCATTCCTGCCAGGTGATGGCTGCTCCAACTCAGCCATCAGTGATGTTCTCTCGGGCTACAAGGTGTGCAAAACTGAGAGCAGAGTGGGGCTGAAACCGCCCAGATTTCCTCTTTTGAGGTTGCAACTACAGAGTTTGTGGTGATTCTTTTTTTTTTTTTCCCCTTGAGCTGTGCCAACTGGTCCTTCCCTCCAGGGAACCTTGAGGGAGTTGGTGCCCAGGGGATGGTGTCCTTGCCTTCTCTGCTCTGGGATCACGGTCTCCTGTGGGTCCAGCGGAGAGCTGTGATGCTGTTACTGAGCACCCAGAGATGTGTGCAGGGAGCAGCAGGGGCTGCTTTCAGAGAGGCCCCTTTGGTGGATATTAGGACTAAATTCATAAAGATGGTGGGATGGGAGTTACTGGGTCAGGCTGGGGCTGTTGTTTTCTAGCAGGGCTGCTGGAACCCCCCCGCACAGCCTCCCCCGTGCACGGTGCGTTCAGCGTGGGAGACGGAGGCTAAAGCTCTGCTGCCACAGTCCTTTCCCCCTCCCTCTCTCTCTCTTCCCGCTCGGTTGCCAACCCTGAACAAAACAAGCCCTGCCTCCACCCGAGACAGGCTGATGACGTCTGCCAGCAGCCTAAACAGATTATCGCTCCCGCCACGCGCTGGGAGCCAGGAGTCTCTCCCGGCGATGGATTCGGACTTCCCCCCCGGGACGGGTTGTGGGAGCATTTCCAGCCTTCCTGGGTGTCCCAGCCCAGCAGTGGGAGGTGTGGGTGCTCTGCAGGGTGCTCAACTCCAGGCTTGAGTCTGGACCCGAAGTGGAGATGTGGGTGTCAGTGAAGGTCTTCTGTTCCACCTCGTGCAGTGAGCTCCTGCGGGGAACCACGGGGGCACGGGGCCTGCTTGACTGGTTTGCATGGGGAGGGGAAGAGGTGAAGGTATCACCACCAAACATAAACGTGAAAGCCTGTCCAACAGGCACCCTGGTTGGTGTCACAGCTCATCTCCAGTCCTGTGGGCTGTTGGGCTCCTGTGACCTGTCCTCTGGAATCAGGCCACCGTCCCCTCTCTGCCCTGCAGCCCCGGGGATGTGCAAGGGTTCCTGGATCACCCTGTGCTTTGGGAAGCACTGAGTGCCTCTGCACATCCTTCGAGCCCAGTCTCCTGGCTACTGGTGTTCCCAGTGCTGGTGGAGCTGCTTGGGGTGGGGTGGTTTGTCCGTGCCTGGGCAGCATCAGCGCGGCAGCTTGACAGCTTCGTGTAAACCAAGCTGGGGCCACTTCCTTCTCCGCTTCCTCCCACCCTGGGCTGGAGGCAAGTGTCCTCCCCCTCGATGCAGCACGGGGCTATGGGCCAAGGGGATGGATGCGGTGGCCAGAGCAGTGGCCCGAGTGGCAGGTGAGGGGCTGTGGAGCACCCTGCAGCACAGCTCTGGTGGTGGGCCCTGAAGCTAAGCAGGGTCGGGTGAGATCAGAGGCGGGATGGGATACCTGGGCGTTCCCAGAGGTGTGACAGGAAGCGGAGAGGTGACGTTTCATCCTGAGTCAGCCTCCACCCATCCCACGGGACAGGACTGGGCACTGTGGGGGTCCAGCCCGGCCTCACCCCACATGTGGTGGTGCCCCTGGAAGACATCCTGGCTATATCACTTTTTTTGGGCAGCAAGGTGCCTGCAGATCTCTCCCGGGGCAGCTCGGCAACAGCTTCGGCACCTCCCCACCGAGGTCGTGGTGGGTGGTTGGCTTCGTCACCGCGAGCCGTGCCGGAGGAACCGGCTCTCCTCTTCCTGCCTGCCCTGGGAACGCTCCTCACCCCACCCCAGACGTGGATGCACGGCAGCTGCCCTCCATTCTGTCCTCCATGTCGTTTTGTGACTCGCCCTTCGGCCAGGTATCGTCTGGATAAAGCCACCCAACGTCCGAGCATCCCGTGTGGCTGCTACTTGCAAGGGGAAAACCACCCAGAGCTGCCCTTTGGACATCACCAGAGCCTGCAGGAGGCAGACGGGGCTCTGCGTGGTCAAAGGCATCCCGGGAGCCCTGGAGTTGCTCCAACCTTAGCGTGAGGTTGAACGGATCTGCTTGAACAGGGGGAGACTGTGCTCTGAGCTCTTGGTGGTGTATTTTCCTCCTCTTGCTGAGCTCTCCGGAGGAAGCTGAGCTGGTGCCAAGGGACGTGTGGCTCCAACTCCATCCTGGTGCAGTAACACTTCCCTGGGACCTGCCTCCCGCGGCAGCACCCAGCAGGTTTATTTTAATCCTCTCTTCAGCAGGGCCATTCCCATGCAGGTGTGATGGGTTTATTTCAGACCGGTTTGCATCCCTTTTATTTAGGCTTGTACCTCTCTGGGCATTCGCCTGGTTTTAGCTGCCTCTTGTTTTGGTTTTGGCTTTAAAAAGCGCTGCCGAGCATTCATCTGTTGGCGGGTGGAAGCGGGCTCTGCCCACGCTGGCTGGCTCTAACTCATGCCTTTCAGCTATTTTGGTTTCAATATCTGAAATTGGCCGCTTCTGCCCAAAGTAAGTATAGCCCACTGGTGCTTTTTTTTAATTTTATATTGATGCCGGTAAAGAAATGACGGTGCTCAGTGTTAAGGGCATGTATTTCAGGTGCTCGGTGCTTTATATACGGTCGGTTGAGCCAAAATTGGAGAGGCTGAGGGCAAAATAACGTCTGCTGAGGGGTGTGAGCCAGGCTGAGGTTGTCACCTGTAATACTGGGTTAAGGCTGCTTGCTTCTGACCCTGGTGATGCTGTCCCCTCTTTGGGTTTCTTGGTCACTTCATCCCTGCTGTGACGCCTGGACTTGCCCACTGCTGATGTGGCTGGGGGCTCTGTGGGGCTGGATGCTGCTGGGGTGATGGGGGTGGCATGGGATGGTCCCATCAGGGGTGGGGAGGGGGCTACAGTGCTGTGGCTTGTGTTGGGGGAGAGATTCTGCTCAAGGGGCTTCGCTGGGTTGGGTGTTTGGCCTTGCCCAGGGGCTGTGGTGGGGCATGGAGGGGAAATTTAGGGGATGGAGGAGGGCTGAGCCCCACAAGCAGCTTGGCTGCCCATGGCATCGCTCATGATGGCTCCTTGTGGTGGTGCCAAGTGTTGGGGACGCTGTGTCCTGCCTCTGCTGTCATACTCTTCCTCGTTCCCGGGTGATGAAGGCCACTCACAGTATCCTCTCTACCACTGGAGCCGGTTGCTCAGGGTACACTGCGAGTGCCTCTCATGGGAATTTTGGGGACACCCCCCTTCCCTCTTTCCCTGCTGCAGTGACCAGCACTCCCCGGCTCTCTGCTGGGTCACCTTTTAATTAGTTAATTAGTTATTTGCCATTCTGCTTTTAAAACAGAAAGGCCACTGTGAGTGGCCCTGCCTAGGGTGGCCCATGGCCACATCCCGGGCGCCATGGGAGCCCCTGCTCCAAAGTCCTCTCCCCCAGCGTGGGCACGGATGCGTCACGGGTGGCTCTTGGGTGGGGGTGCGGGGCGGGCTGTGTCGGGGTGCGCCAGGCCCTGGGGGGAGTGGCAGAGCCCGGCTCACCCCATGGCGTGGGCGGCACGGAGACGGGCGCAGAGCGGGTGCCGCCACGGCTGTGGTGTGTGTGGGGGCAGCATGGGGGCCACGGGCGAGCAGGGTGCCAGCACCCAGGTGAGTAAGGGGGCAAAGGGGGATAGGGGGGTGCTCCTGGCTGAACCCAAGGAGGGCTGGGGGCTGCGGAGCTGGTGGGGTGCCCATCTGTGCCAGCAATGCCCCCGGTGGGGGTGAGGCTGGTGCTGGTCGTGGGAACAGGAGGGTGCAGGGGTGCCCCGGGCCCCCAGGAAGGAGGGAAGCAGCTCCCCCAAATTGGATCCCACTCCCAGTACTCCCATTTTCATTGTTTTTTTTAATCCCTTTAAAGAGAGGGGGAAGGAAGGAAGGAAGGTCTTCTCAAATCATGTTTTCCCAGCTGCTGGGAGAGCAACACCTAGAGCTGATTATGTCACGTTGTGGGGGGGGATAAGATATTTTGTTATTTCTTTTCACTTTATAAACAGTAAAAGGGCTCCTCCGGCTTGTTTCCAGTTTGCTTACTCAGTGCTTCATGCATTTGACAGTTTTTGGTGCATAGGCAGTTTCTTCTATTGTTTGCAGGGATTTTTCCAGAGGGGAAACTTTTTTTTATTTTTTTTAAAAACATTACAAAACCACAGAAACTGGCAGGAGGAATCCAGGGGAGGTAACGAATTGGAAACACTTTCAAGCTTTAAGGAAAGAAAAGAAAAAAAAAAAAAAGGAGAGGAGGAAAGCAACAAGATTAACCAAATAATTTTGAGAGGAGCTGGGAATGTCTGTCCCTGTCGCTGTGTGGCTGGGCTGGGGTTGGGTGTGCAGGGATGTTTCATGGTGGAAAGCAGCCTCCCTGGACTCGGGACTCCTGAAGCTGGATCTGCCCAGGGTTTCCTCCCTCCTGGCCCATCCCGATACCTCCACAGAGCCGCCTCGCCGGTGTGGCAATGCCTCCCTGCTCTTGCACCAGGATTTGGCCCCAACCCTTGCCAGGAATGGGGTTGGCTAATAGTTTGCAGCTTGAGAGGCAGCAGGAGCACAGCCCGTGGGACTTTTGCGGGGGGAAGGACATGCCTATCCCCATCCCACCACTCACCGTGACGTGGGGTCTGTTTTGTGCCGGCCACTTCTGCGCTCAAACCACCGGTGGAAAGAGCCTGGATATAGATTTTTTTTTTTAAATTCTTTTTTTAATTTTTTTTCTTTCCTACTGATAAATGGCAGTGCTGTAAGGCATTTCTTTCCAGGTATTCTTTCCCTTTCTCTTCCTGGCCTGCTGAATGAGCTGGCTCCCCCCCGCCTGGCTCTGACCTTCCCGGAGCTCGGCCTCGGTGGAGCGGGGAGGCAGGGGCTGGCCCTGTGGGGAAACGGGTGCTGGATGTGCACGGCACGGGAAGTGTCCACGAGCTGGAGAACTGCCACCACCGGGTAGTTTTTCCTCTCATAATTAACAAAAGGAAAACATCCAGCTCTCCTTTGGAGAGTACGTTTGTGCTTTGGAGGAGAGGCACGCCACCGATGGCCGGGGGTAGAGCTCTCGGGGAGGACGGGCTCTGCAGCTTGGCCGTACCCAGGAGGTTGGTGCTCTGGGCAGGATGCCATGGAGAAGCAGCTGAGATAGGTGTTTGTGGATGGGGTTTTACCTCTTCCCAAGCCCTCGTCTCAGTCCTGTTTGCACACAGTGTATGTAACACCACGGGTTGCCATTGAGCACAGTGTTCCCCGCACTGGCAGAGCTGGAGCAGTTTCCTGCGGTCCCCAGCCATCGATCCCCTGCAGTACTGGTCCACGGTGGGACAATTTCCTCTCTGACTGATGTGTTTCTCTGCTGTTTCTTTGCAGGCCAAACCCATTTATGGTGGCTGGCTGCTGCTGGCCCCAGAAGGAACGGACTTTGACAACCCTGTCCATCGCTCCCGGGTAAGCAAAGCCGAGATGTCCTCTCCCTGTGCTGTGGGTGGGGGTGGCAGCAGGAGAAGCAAGGGTCTGTCCCTGTCCTTGGGGGTGGCTGTGGCCCCAAGAGTACCACAGACCCCTCCATGCACCCATTTGTGCAAACCAGGAAGCTGGGAGATGTTTCCTGCAGCAGGGCTCAGATGGCTCCTCTGGGATGTGAAGGCTTCCATGCTGGGCAGCAGACTGGGATGCTGCAGCTGCAAATCAGGCTCAGTTTGTGCACTTTTAGTGCCTGTTGCTTTTTGATGCCTTGATGCTGCTCTGGTTGGCCTGACACATGCCATGCTGAATCCAGAGGACTGCTCTCAGGCCTGTGGGATGTGAGCTGTGTGGCTCTGAACCACGCTGTGACCATCCGCAAGGCTCCTGGTTTCCCTTTGCTGCTTGGAAACAACTACTTTATTTTCTGCAGCTCTTCATGGGCATGCCCAGAGCCCTGGAGGGAGGCTGTATCCCGTCCCCTAATGCAAATAACCCTGTGTCAGGCAGGTCCTGCAGCAAGGAAGGGGCTGTGAGGTGATTCCTGTTTGCTATAACCCTGCAGAGCCCTGAACCCCAGCGCAGAGACCCTCAGACAGAGCGGGGTCACACTCAGCTCCTGCCCAAAGGGGTTTGCTCGTGCCTTGCAGAAACGTGTGG